>NQII01009737.1:9353-49809 GCA_002778355.1 Clitarchus hookeri | reverse complement strand
ATTTACAGCCCCAGGGGGGTACCTTCCGATTTAAGTGACTTTTTCCCGCGCTGGATTCGGCATTTCCCTACTACTGAAATTCCTGTCTTGGGCCCCAGTGCCTGAATGCCAAGAGGTCCAACACCCCGCCAAGTGGTCGGGCCTTGGTACTATCTATCGGCCCAAGCCATCACGGCAGATACCCCTATACAGCCGCTAGGAAACTGATTCCCATAGGGACCGGGCGGCAGAGCCCAATTAGTTTAAACAGGGTTGGCACAAGAAGCCTTGGGTTGCCATGGATNCGGGCGGCAGAGCCCAATTAGTTTAAACAGGGTTGGCACAAGAAGCCTTGGGTTGCCATGGATGTTGAGAGGCTATGAGAGACGCATCACCCATCCTTTCCGGAAACTGGTAAGTACGTTGGACTCGGTTACTAGAGCCNGTTGAGAGGCTATGAGAGACGCATCACCCATCCTTTCCGGAAACTGGTAAGTACGTTGGACTCGGTTACTAGAGCCTAGTACTGCCACACCGCCTCAAGCGTCCAACCTACGCTCCTCCCACCGGAGTGACCGTACAATCCTCCCCCCTATATGGACAAACAGGCAACTGGTAGCCATCCAACGATTTCTAAATGCCAGCCCAACCCTCTGAAGTACAGGTAAATACCAACCACAATGAGACAGATGGCCATGGCAATGTCGGTGGAGATGAGGAGGATCCTCCTGCCAAATTTCTCTATGGTCATAGAGGACAGTAAAGATCCTATGGTTTGCAGAGCTCCTATCAGTATAGTGGCAATGCTGGCAGGGATGGTTGTTCCAGACTCCTCAATGATGGTGAGGGTGTAAGATGTAATTGGTGCTGGTACACACAGCTGCTGGTTTATTACTAGCCCCATACAGATGACAAGTGCCCTCCATGTGCTTCGTCCAGTGATGATTTTGAAATATNCTGCTGGTTTATTACTAGCCCCATACAGATGACAAGTGCCCTCCATGTGCTTCGTCCAGTGATGATTTTGAAATATTTCTGAAATTAAAAAACCATTATTTTCGATAGAAGATATAAAATATTGTTTCAGATATCACTACTTAAAAAAATCTTCTAAATGACCTTTTGACAGACCATAATATTAAACTGAAGATATTAACGTAAAAAAAAACATTACCTTCTGTTTCCTCTCCTCTAAAATCTCTTCCGCCCTGAATTGTATCCTATTCAACTCAAACTCACTTTCCTCACCATTCCTCAGTCATAGCAGTGCTTTTTTCGCTTCTTCTGTCTTCCCTTTCGTCATGAGAGTAAGCGGAGACTCCGGCATCCAGAAGAATACAGCNCTGCTGGTTTATTACTAGCCCCATACAGATGACAAGTGCCCTCCATGTGCTTCGTCCAGTGATGATTTTGAAATATATCTGAAATTAAAAAACCATTATTTTCGATAGAAGATATAAAATATTATTTCAGATATCACTACTTAAAAAAATCTTCTAAATGACCTTTTGACAGACCATAATATTAAACTGAAGATATTAACGTAAAAAAAAACATTACCTTCTGTTTCCTCTCCTCTAAAATCTCTTCCGCCCTGAATTGTATCCTATTCAACTCAAACTCACTTTCCTCACCATTCCTCAGTCATCGCAGTGCTTTTTTCGCTTCTTCTGTCTTCCCTTTCGTCATGAGAGTAAGCGGAGACTCCGGCATCAAGAAGAATACAGCGATGACAATTATCGGGACCATAAAGTTAAACACATGGAAAACCATAAACGATGTGTAGGAGCCCATGATGTAGGCGACAGTGGGTCCGAGGCTTATCGACAGTGAAAACAGAACTCCGAGACGCCCTTTGATGTCGTCTTCCGCGATATCGATGGTATAAGATGGCACGAAGAGTGTAATGCCTCCATAAGCCAGCCCAGTAACGAACCTGCAAGTATTAAGAACACACTAATTAAATACTTGGTTCTGACTTGAATCTGCATTAGTGAATAATAATACATTGTGAAGAGAACTTGTGTTTTCTTAATTTCTTGTACTGAACTGCAGGTGATCACATAGTTGTGACGTTATGACAATCAACTTTCTTTTTAATGTCCTCAGAAAAGTATCTTCCATTAACCTAAAGTAAAGCAACTTATAATCGGAGCATGCACAGTTTACTATGTTAATCTCCCATGTAGCATTAATACGTGCGTTTCTGATAAGTTAATGTTATGATACTGTTAAAAAAACTTTTAAAAAGAAAGCGATATTCTGCGGTCAGTTGAAATAATTATTAACAACGTTGCGTTTATATTCACCTAAAATTTTTTAAGGGCCTGAATAGAATATTGTTTTGATTTAACCGAAACATCGATATTTTAGATTATTAAAACTAAAATAATAATACCTACATTGTGTCCACGAATATGATTACATTAACACATGTTTTTTCAAAACAGAAATAATACATATTTTCTAATTTAAAGTATAAAATATTATATGCAGCTTTATATAAATATCTTTACTGCTTTATACTATTTGTTTAAATATATATTCAAATATCGCACGACATTTAATTTAGTATACGAAAATGAATTGTACTCGTGGAATGGCAAGATGGCGTTCTCGGAAGAATATAATCTATCACATACCGACACATATTCATGGTCACTCGGAAATGTGCACCCAAAACAAAAGTTTGTTACATGAATATCTCTTTCGGTTCTTTCCCAGTTTCGCCAAATGATAATGTTTCTTCCTTGAAATATTGGTAGTAAAAACAAGAATCACAATATCGGAGGTACTTTCGCATTAGGTTTTTTGTGTTGTTGTAACTATCCAACAAAGGAAAATATTAATCAAACAAATCTTAAAGGAGACAGGTGTTGCCAATCTAAAGATGCAGAATCGCACTAGCCTTGTTTTGACCTAACCAAGGCCTTTGTTCCTGAATATCACTCAGACTTAGTGAAAGGATATTTTTACATATGACAAATTTATTGTCATTATAGACTATATGGGAGCATTATAATGATGGCATGTTGGTAATGCCTAGTAAGATGTAGTTCTTATACAAAATATTATTACACCAAGCTCGCATGAATGCGGTACACTGTCATTTTGGTGTAATTATTTTAGACTCAATTAAGCTTTGGCTGCATGAGGCGGAGATATATATTGGAAGCAGAACTTCAGTAGGGCTTCATAAAAGTTGGAAGTAACGATGAATGGACTATAGTGCAATGGTACTTTTACCAGAATAGCATGCTCACGGAGTCGGCGAGCAGGAGCATCAACCAGCTGATGATGAAGGGCACCGCTAAGAGGTAGCCAGTGACCTTGGGGCCGAGTCGTTCCATAGTGTAGCCATACAGTGGGATGGTGAGCAGGCGGGACATGCTGGGGATGGAGGCAAGTCATGATGCATCCGTGTCCGAGATGGGAGGTATGCCGACCAGGGAGTTATCACTATGCAGCACGGGTATCATCGGCGCCACCCAGCCGTATGCGCTCCCACTTGTGAACGACAGGATGTTCGCTGCACAAACAACGAGAATCAAAATTAACTTAAAGGTTGGATTTTGTGTCATGTGGCTGACAGAGGCTAGAGATAACAGGATCACCTTATAACAGGGGATTCCAAACTATTTGGTTTCTCGTCCTTGTGATGCGAAGTTTTTGAGACATGCGGGTGTTGGGCTCATACCATAGTTGGTATAGCCTTAG
This sequence comes from Clitarchus hookeri, assembly GCA_002778355.1. Classification (NCBI taxonomy): domain Eukaryota; kingdom Metazoa; phylum Arthropoda; class Insecta; order Phasmatodea; family Phasmatidae; genus Clitarchus; species Clitarchus hookeri. Next base: position 46,113 of record NQII01009737.1, on the reverse strand, counting down.
GTGTATGAGTGTGATGCCTCAGTGATAATGGACTTTGTGGGGTCTTGAATACCTGGAGCTGCATGGCAAGCAGAACAGTGTATCTTAAGAATGTTCAAAATTTCATTTGTAGCCATGCAGAAAACAATTAATTAAATTTTAAATTTTAGTTCTATTAGCAGCTGGTTGATTGCTGGTGAACATAAACCTATCCTATCTTCAAAGAGTTTTAGAACTTACAAGTTTTCTACATACATTAATTTAGTAAAACAACACCTAGCATTTGTTTACTACACCAGTACACACTAATAGAGAAACTACGTATCTGAATGTGTCTGTGCAACAGCCACGCCCAACTCCCTCGCCACCTGATCTGGATCAAACTAAGCCCCGTGGCTCAACTCCTTTCTTAGTGATACCAATAGAGTAACGATGGTTGAGTCAACAGCTCAGCAAGAACAGTGTCAACCCCAATTTCTGGGGTTTGGNATACCAATAGAGTAACGATGGTTGAGTCAACAGCTCAGCAAGAACAGTGTCAACCCCAATTTCTGGGGTTTGGAATGGATTCAGGAAACTGTTTTATCAGCAAACCGGCTGCTGCAAGAAGGCCATTTGGTCTACATGCAAAACCTTAGTCTTTCTCCGAGAGCCCCGACTGCATATCCAGAAGACCACTTCACTGATATTTTTCAAAACTTCTCATTACTGGCGATTACACAATCTTGTCAGTTGTTCTTATATCACCTAAGAGATTGTTAATCATTTCACATTTAAATAATAAAGGANCGATTACACAATCTTGTCAGTTGTTCTTATATCACCTAAGAGATTGTTAATCATTTCACATTTAAATAATAAAGGATGAGTTCGAAGTAGCTATTGGGCCTAAGAGCATTTGTGTTTGTCCAGTACCTTATGCGACGTTAGTTGGTACATTATGCAGTAGCAGTATGTCTCGTATCTTCTTTTTGTAACAAAGCGTTTCACTAATGCATCCAATCTCTCTTCCAAACATTACTTTGGAGGTGATTCCTCATGTCACCTTGTGAATCATTGAATAATGAGCATGAAAAAATAGGAACATTTTGGNTTTGGAGGTGATTCCTCATGTCACCTTGTGAATCATTGAATAATGAGCATGAAAAAATAGGAACATTTTGGAATATCAAGTACTCTATCGAAGTGGGGTTAAGTTACACCCTTCCGACGCAAGTGTATTCTAGGGGGTGGTGTATAATTAGNCAAGTACTCTATCGAAGTGGGGTTAAGTTACACCCTTCCGACGCAAGTGTATTCTAGGGGGTGGTGTATAATTAGGGTTTGTGGAATAATAGGCAATTACATAGAATAACAACCCATGTGACTTGGGCACAATTATTAGTCTTATTACCTATTATCTCTCCAGATCTTGAGAAAACTCATTCAAAAGTGGAATTAGCTAGAATGCTTGCATCATGGTTTGGGACTTGAACTACTCCAGACAAAATGGCGAAGCCTTGAATTTTGCAGGAATTGCATATTCCCTATTATGTAACTGGTAACGAGCCACGAATGCTCACTGCTATTCTTTCAAATGTATTCAAAATTTGTAATACTGGAGATAACTTAATTCTTTAATCATTGCCGTCGTTTTTTTGGTACAGTTATTACTCCTCTGGTAGCATTTCTCGATATTTTTGCAGTNGCCGTCGTTTTTTTGGTACAGTTATTACTCCTCTGGTAGCATTTCTCGATATTTTTGCAGTGAAACCACAAGAATAATCATCATACATTGTGAGGGATCTTATTAATTCCAACTCTACTACTTAGCACATCATTAAGTTACTACAGTAGTTTATTATCGCGATGATCAACTTTATTCAAGCCTTTTCCCCATTAGCACTCATTAAAATGTGATACAGCACACCATGTCTTAAGGTAAAGGAATTCCATTCTGCCAATGCAATTTGACAACATAACAACGACAACATAGACCCTATAATTTTTATTTATGCCATGTTTCCTTCCATTCCAATGTAGGTCGCGTATAGTCCATTTTAATGTAGTCATTTAGCTGTTTTTTTATTTTATTTTATTGCCAGTTCACGTTCATATGTGATANATTTTAATGTAGTCATTTAGCTGTTTTTTTATTTTATTTTATTGCCAGTTCACGTTCATATGTGATATTTACTTTAGCTTTAGTCATTGCTGCAACGAAGGTTGCCCAGTGTTCCACTTGTGATATTAACTGTGGATATTCCAAGCTCTTTAGAAATAATATATCTGTACTGATGAGAAAAATACCCTGGTAGACATTGTATCTAAATAACATATTCTTCACCATAATAAATCCATGAGGCTATCTGACATTACTTCTTGAGATGGTTAGTAACCAGCGCAATGCTGATATGATCTGTGCACAGTATAAAATTTTGTCATACAGATAGATGCGGAAGTATTTGCTGGCATTAACAACTGCAAACTCCTGTCGATATATGAAATGGTAATATTTTTTTCCCGTTTTCACAATACTTTCCATTCTTAATTTGGGCCAACTCAGCAATAGTTCTCATTTAACTTGCATGTAGTGCAGGAAAAACTTTTGTTATCTGCTTTAGAATCCCAAGACTCAATGTGACAACACCATTACCGTCAATGTCCAAAAGGTACTTTAAGGGTGCATGCGAACTTTATTTTACCCTACTTTCCTATGGGAAGATGGTCTTATGGGATCAGTGTTTATTCTATGGGATTCTGTATATGTGNTTTATTTTACCCTACTTTCCTATGGGAAGATGGTCTTATGGGATCAGTGTTTATTCTATGGGATTCTGTATATGTGCCTGAATCTGAGTGTCCCCATAGAAATTTTGATCTCGTAAATAAAATTTCACCAAACTCGATACACGTGTAGTAATNATATGTGTCTGAATCTGAGTGTCCCCATAGAAATTTTGATCTCGTAAATAAAATTTCACCAAACTCGATACACGTGTAGTAATTAGTAAGAAAATCCGACCTTTGTAGTTTTCGACCACACATGATGCTTTTATAAAAAATGTAGCTAATTAACATTTTAAGTGGCTATGTCTTCTTGTCAACGATTTAACACTAAATTTGGTTTAAATCACACAAAAAATACGAAGTACAGCCGTAAGGTTTTAAGAAAGGGATATTGTTATTAATACACCATTTAGAAAGAGAAATAGAAGGATTTACATCATACCTCAACAATGCTGAACCGATTCCCACCAGAGTTGGCATGTAAGCAATACTATGGTGGGCCATGCAAGCATGTGCAATGCAAATAGACAGACGCCAGCCGATGCCCGCTACGTCAGATGAGGTTGGACTCGTTCTGGTGGTGGCTGAACATTCGCGAAGGTAGTGGGAATGTTTTTTCTCATATTCAGGAGGATATGCTCTTAGGGCTGACGATGCTGTGTGGGGTAGGTGGTAAAACTGATAAGTTCAAGGCAAATGAGAATGATAACCCCCGGATGGTAAAAGCAAAATGAGGTCCAGAGGTAACAATTATTATTATTACTATGTATATATGAAACAATGCAACAAATTTCAAAAACCCTTGTATTCTGGGAGTATTTATTATCATTGCGTCTATATAAAGCCTCTTTTTACTGATAATTTGTTAAGATAGCACCACATGAAAACAATAAGTTTTAATATCATAGTNTATATAAAGCCTCTTTTTACTGATAATTTGTTAAGATAGCACCACATGAAAACAATAAGTTTTAATATCATAGTTTTGGAAACAATTAACTGATTCACCTCAAATTCAAGCAAAATGTTAATTTTTTTTAGTCCATATATACTTGTGTGTGCGTGTGTGTGTCTTTTGGGTGCCGTCACATATTTTCAATATAACAGTTGTGTAAAAACTTTCAGTTAGTATGACATGTTTACCAACAATTTGAACCAAACTATATTTGCTAGCAGTATATAAGACAAACATGGAATGTGCTAATACATAAACTTTATGTTAGCCACCACATTATTCCATCAACTTTTTCGCATAAGTTTGTCATGCAAACTTACATGTTTTAAGCAGGCAAGGGACTTTTTTTAATGGCTACTAATTAAATGATTTAAATTAGTTTGTTATATCTGTTTAACAACTTAACCAAATTCCAATAAACTTTTTATACCGACGGTATCCATTAGAAGCATCAAATAAACTTATAAAAGCCTATTTTGCCCGTCTTTTATAAGATAACGTCAGGTGAGAAAACGGAACATTTATGCCCTCTTTCGGGAGCCAAACAACTAACTCCCACAAAGTTTTGCATAGAAGTAGAACTATAATAAGTCATATAAACTTATATTATTTAAGTGACTTACGTACTTGTTTTCAAAATGACGGCGCTGTAAACATGTATTACACGTAGTAAACATTGTATACCAAAACATCAGACCGATCACAACGGAAGTTGATGCAGTTGATGTTACTGGTTTGACCTCCGCAAAGCAGTTGGTCGTATGCCGGCTCACGTTGCAAGGGGATCTGGATTAAAGTCTCGGGTAAGACATGTGTGTGCTTGTATTTGTTTCGCTATTGTTGTATGTGNGTTGCAAGGGGATCTGGATTAAAGTCTCGGGTAAGACATGTGTGTGCTTGTATTTGTTTCGCTATTGTTGTATGTGTTTCTAGTTTCATCTTTAATCGCACTTCTGTTAACGAGACGTGAAAGCCTATCTACCATCTAAACTCTCAAAACTTCATCCAAATTATTTGCGTTTATGTAGTCTACAGCTATCCTTTTTTAAATATATATATGCATTCNACTCTCAAAACTTCATCCAAATTATTTGCGTTTATGTAGTCTACAGCTATCCTTTTTTAAATATATATATGCATTCATTACGTAATTTTACGTCAAATGTAGATATCGCTAGTGTAAGACATGTAACAAAAACTGTGTATTATTTAATGTATTACATCTTCACGTAAGTAAACTGTGTGCGTATTTCACTTGATGCTGACATCCTACACTAACGCACCTCAGGTTGCTGGAAGTTCGCGATGTGACCGCTCTCACATGAGCTTCACGGTGGTGTTGCGGTCCAGGGCCGTCTCGACTCTACATACGTCAACCTCGCAGGGTCGCCCAGCATATGAGCGACGAGCAGCCTTGTTCAANTTTGAGCCGTCGCGCACCGGTCCGAAGACCTCACTAAATCATTCTATCGGTAGTAGCGACGGGCGGTGTGTACATAGGGCAGGGACGTAAACAACGCGAGCTTATGACTCGCGCTTACTGGGAATTCCTGGTTCATGGGGAACAATTGCAAGCCCCAATCCCTAGCNAGCTTATGACTCGCGCTTACTGGGAATTCCTGGTTCATGGGGAACAATTGCAAGCCCCAATCCCTAGCACGAAGGATGTTCAAAGGGTTACCCGGCCCTTTTGGGATAGAAGGACATGCTGATTCCTTCAGTGTAGCGCGCGTACGGCATNGATGTTCAAAGGGTTACCCGGCCCTTTTGGGATAGAAGGACATGCTGATTCCTTCAGTGTAGCGCGCGTACGGCATAGAACATCTAAGGGCATCACAGACCTGTTATTGCTCAAGATCGCACGGCTAGAAGCCGCCTGTCCTTCTAAGAAGAACATTTGTCGCAAGGTACCAGGAAGAGATACCGGAAGCGACTAGTTATTAGCATGCCAGAGTCTTGTTCGTTATCAAAATTAACCTGACAAATCGCTCCACCAACTAAGAACGGCCATGCACCACCACCCATTCGAATCAAGAAAGAGCTCNAAAATTAACCTGACAAATCGCTCCACCAACTAAGAACGGCCATGCACCACCACCCATTCGAATCAAGAAAGAGCTCTCATTCTGTCAATCCTTCCGATGTCCGGGCCTGGTGAGGTTTCCCGCGAGTCAAATTAAGCCGTAGGCTCCACTCCTGATGGTGTGNAATCCTTCCGATGTCCGGGCCTGGTGAGGTTTCCCGCGAGTCAAATTAAGCCGTAGGCTCCACTCCTGATGGTGTGTTTCCGTAAATTCCTGTAAGTTTCAGCTTTGCAACCATACTTCCCCCGGAACCCAAAAGCTTTGGTTTCCCGTAAGNAATTCCTGTAAGTTTCAGCTTTGCAACCATACTTCCCCCGGAACCCAAAAGCTTTGGTTTCCCGTAAGCTGCCCGCTGAGTCATCGGAGGTACTTCGGCGGGTCACTAGCTGGCATCGTTTATGGTTAGAACTAGGGCGGTATCAGATCGCCTTCGAACCTCTAACTTTCGTTCTTGACCAATGAAAACACCGGAGGTTGGGCTCGCGGAATCCACGGGCTAGGCCACCATCGACGGAGCAGTTGAAAATTGAAAATGTTGGATTCCCAAGAACTCCTGCACATGGCACGATGGGAAAACTTGCTGAATAGCCCCGAGTATCTTACTAGTTAGTACGATTACATATTGAAGTATGACAATAGAATCACTGATGACTTAGACATTTTCAAGGTTTATATTTCCTCTGTTGGGGTTGCTTTATGGGTCAGCTCTTTTGTTGACGCGATGCCTTGTAATGTTTTTCTTACCTACATCGTCTTGTGCGTGAGCAAAATATACCCGGTTCTTCTGCAATATTTTTACTAGATATTTCTGATGTCATCAGTCAAGATTTTCTATTGTTTTCCAATATGACCTTCCGTTGGTTCTGATTGGGCGCTGTCACTTTTTTCTTGTCTCAGAAATATNTTTTCTATTGTTTTCCAATATGACCTTCCGTTGGTTCTGATTGGGCGCTGTCACTTTTTTCTTGTCTCAGAAATATTGCTACAGTAGTACGCATGGTTGAAACTTACCCCCAAATTTTCTCTCATGGCCATCTCCTCACTATCATTGTTCTGGTGGCTTGAATGTCTTAATTGGCGAAGTGCCAGCATTTAGAGATTCAGCGATAGATAACCGAGTCAATAGTAAATCTACAGAAACAAATTGTTACACGCTTCTTCCATAAAGAAAACGTAACTGGAATTGGCTCTTAAAAAAATCTATAGAAATAGCTACTTAGCGTAAAATCACAGTGTGTTAATTTTTAAAACGAACATTACAAAAGTACATCTGCGCGAACAATAAACTTCTCTCATAAATTGGTCTTCTTTCCTGTATATACAGAAAGAAAAAGTGGAAGAATAAATCAAATTAAGGCTCAGTGGATGAAAAAATATACGCTCTTTAGAATCGCTCTTTTTCGCCGAAATAATACAGGTAAGCCCCGGCTCAGTAGCTCAAAGTTTCTTACTCAGTCAGTGTGACAACCTAAAGAGTATATATACCTTATAAATACGTATCAGTTTATATATTATATACACAGATATAAAAAAACATAAACATACCGACCAGTCTTAAAATTTGAAGAACATTTTTTAAAGAGAAACTGTGAAAAAGCTTCCCACATATGACATGTCACGCGTTTGTTTTCGAATACAACTTGTGAAAAGGGCAGTAACAAAAATTAATGCTAATAACTTAAGATATATATTGTTAAGTAATTTAAGTTTTTAATTTTATACGAACTAGGCGTATGGTATTTCTAGCAGAGATTCCGTACTTATTATTAAGGAAAGAAAATTATATTTGTAACAAGTGAGATTAATAGCGAGCGTTTTTTCAAGGTTAGAGGGGCCGCGGTAATATAGTGGTTAGACTACTCGTCGCCCACTAAGGCAAGCTATCGGATTCGGTTCTCGGCGGTGTTGCCCTGGGATTTTCGCATGTGGGAACCGTGACGGACGATGCCGCTGGTCAGCGGGTTTTCTCGGCGATATCCCGTATCCCCTGCCCTTGCATTCCAGCGCTGATCCATACTCACCTCGCTTCACCCTCTTCGGCATTCAAGACCCTGATGTTAAAAGCTGCCAAAATATTTTTACTCACTCACTTCAAGGTTAGAAAATTCTTAAGGCAATTAAATAACAAATTTATGGTAGTTGTTACAATATAACACAGCCCACACAATATATTTTTGTAATGTGAACTTACACATAAATACGTGGAAAAACATTTGTATTGTCCTGTTTTTCCTTATAACAAATGTTTTTAACTCATAGAAAGAATTAATTTGTTAATCAAACCACATTAACTACATAAAAAGGGCCGATTACTTATACGAAAATAACGAATGTCCACCAGTAGAACAATGTAGAGAAGTCTGGCATAATGTATTTTAAATTGTACAAAGCTGGAACCTGGCATCTGCGCCGGCGCTGGCCGGCCGCCATCTTGCCATGTGTCATCTTGGACCCAGGTGATCTTGACCCATGACCTAAACCTTGACCTCATGCCCATAATCTTGAATAACGTTGAACCCCCCCAAAAATTAAAAAAAAAATTCTTTAAACCTTCCAAAATTTATTTTAAAAATTATTCTCAAAAAATGTATTTAAAAAACTTATTTCCGGAGGTCCCTCCAGCACCCCCTCGACAATTTTTTAAATTGGTTATTTAATCGGTCAATTACTCTTGTGTTTTTGGTTGCTGCAGCAAAATAATTTTTTTTGGCAAGAATTCGTGTCTTCAAAAATTATAACCTTCCTTCTAAAACACCCGTGTATTATATGCTTGTGGCTCTGCTATTAAAAATTTATATATATAAATATAAGAAAAAATATAATTTTCTGTAGGATTACAAGTGTTTATTACGCAACCCGTCCCAAGTCGTGGAGCCGTGTGTATGGATAAAACCTGCACGCGGTAAGTTTGATTGGAAGCAGAAGGACATGATGAGGATATGAGACAATCACATCCGGAGACTAGGTAGGAGAGGCCTAGTTGTTTTGAAGGGGGTGGAGACCTGCCTACTAATTAGCTACTGCGAGTAATTGACCAATTAAATAACCTATAAAAAAATTGGCGAGGGTGGTGGAGTTACCTTCGGAAATTAAAGTTTTTAAATAGTATTTTTAATAACTATTTTTAAAATAAATCTCTTATACATTTTTAGCAATTATTTTTCAAATAAATATTTAATGAATTTTTAGATTTTTTAAAGATTTTTATTTTTTTAAATAATTTTTTGGAGTTCAAGGTTATTCAAGGTTAAGGTCACGGGTCAAGGTCACCTGGATCCTAGATGACGTTTGGGTAATGTCACAAGATGGCGGCCGGCCAGCACCGACGCAGGTGCTAGGTGCCAGCTTTGTCCCATTTACAATACATTACGCCAGACTTCTCTAAATTATTCTTCTGACGTCACCAAACCAACTGACCGTGTTTTGTTTGCATAAGTTTACCGGTTGCAGCAGCCACGTATTGGTTCAACTTCTTGCCAGAACGCCGTGGAATGTAAACTTTTTCTTGGATGTTGTTTGGTTTCTCCCCAGCCATTCTTGCAAGTTTGTCCACGCCTAACTCCGCCGCACCTCTCCCATATCTTATGCACAGTGCAACTAATTATGTTCTTTATTTGGAAATCGTTTAAGATCGTGTTTCAAGTAAACGATTCTTATCAGTAAACAGTGATATTAAGTGCTTTGATTTAGATATCAAAAACGGAATGATTTAATTGCTATAAGATAAATCATATCTGCTAGCCGGGATATCCCAAGTATTTGGAGTACCAGAATGTTTGTTATATTAAATATGATAATTTTTGTTCGTGCTATTTCGCAAGCTTCTCTCAGGATATTCCACCCAAGTTAACTGACTGAGTTACGTTAGTGGTTATCAGATACATCTTAACGAATATTCTAGATCTTGACATATATTTTCGGGCACACAATACCACGGTCAACTTAAACTATCTCTCTGCGTGCGCTCAGAATGAGCTACTGTTAAAAACCGACAGTGAAAATGATTGCCATCGTCAAGACAATGGGCAATAAAGTGCTATCGTTGGCTGCTGATAAAATATATCAGACGATGTAACTATCAGCTCTGCGATAGTCGGCAGCCACTTTACTTAAAATATGAGTATACATGAAGCGTATGTAATACGTCAGTCTCATTAAAAAAATTAGTCTCCCGCGTTTTCGCACATTAAAAAGTTCATTTATAAAGTTTGAATATTTCAAATTTGTCTGAAAATAACATGACAAATTGCAAATCCTATTACATCTCTAAAGCCACGATGATTGGGTCTGAGTAATCTCGGCACTCACTGGCTGACGGCCAGCCAATAACTAAAGCTGTATTGGACAAGTGCAGTGTTCCGTCTAGTCTGGACCAATAGGACAGCAGTAAGTGCGAATACAAAGACCAATGGAACTCGCGTTAATGCACTTTTCCTGAAAGCCAGGCAATAAAAAATAATAACAAATTAAAATTAGGTTCCAAAGGCAAACCACTGCCTACCCCTTACACGGGACATTTTCTCTCTCTCTCTCTTTCTCTCTATCCCCCCCCCCCCCCCAGCCTTCAATTCACGAGCCCAATAAGATAGTAAACCTAAAATTGTACAAATTTTTTTTCGAAACCTTTCTCCTACAGCAGCGAATTTCTTTGTTTATGGCTTTGTTCAAATTTTATTACTTATAATTTATAATTTAATAATATTAATGTAATATTTTTTGCTTAATTTTTGTAACCCGTTCAGTTACTGTGTCCGTGATCATGAGTTAATGAGGATAGTTTATTCGGGTTTTGATCTCGTGGAGTTGAAGAGTAAGCTTCTCATATGAAGTTGGTCAAAAAGATTCCCGCCTCCGTCTCTGAGAGGGGATGTGAATGTGGTGGATATTCCCGTTAACGCCTCTAATATTTGCTAAACCTGTGTTACATGTTAAATTCGTAAACTCAGTAAAGTCTAAAGCTGGGTACTGGGTAAGTATTCNTAAGTATTCCTTTATTTAACTTTCTGTATGTCTCTCTGTCTGTTTCCTGGCAACTCTAGAGGTGCGTCGTCCCATCATGAAGGGGGGGAGGGGGGCAGGAGAGCGAGCACAATCCCTGGGGCAGGGGGGAACCGGGGAGTCCGGTTTAGCGTCGTCACTTTTTCTTCTAATTCTTGACAAGCATATAAACGTTGTAGCAAAACGGGAAAACAGTGCAATGTTATATTAAATTTTGAATAATGTTATCGATGGAAACGAAGCTGTCTTAGAAAAAAACTTCTGGAATAATTATTTTAAATAATTAAAAAATCATGCACTAGTTTTGTTATTTACATAACAATATACTCTCTGTAAAAAGCACAGTCTTTTAGTTTCCTTTTTTGAATAGTTTGGGTGAATAAAAAGTGGCGAATTAAAAAAAGTGGGCCGTGGTGGTGTAGTGATCAGACAACTCGCCCTACCTAGGCGAACCGGGCTCGATTCTCGGCGAAGTCACTCCCGGATTTTCGCATGTGGGAATCGTGCCGGCCCATGCCGCTGGTCGACGGGTTTTCTCGGGGATCTTCCGTTTCCCCCGCCCTTACATTCCGGCGCTGATCCATACTCACATCGTTTCACCTTCATCGGCTCTCAAGACCTTGATGTTATATGTACCGGCACTGAAGCTTGCTACAGTTATTCCATAAATAAAATGGTGTAACCACACCTTAAAGCACCACGGGTACACTCAGCACAACGACGCCAGTTCATAGCCTTGCACGCAGAGGTGATGATGCACGTGATGCGCGTAGCAGTGTCGCCCTTATCGCTCCCGCGCTTCTCTGTTTCGAACGCAGAAAATAGCTCAAGGTTGGCGGGCCCCTTAATCCGCGAAATTCACTGGCCTCTAATCATTCTGTCAAAAATGTAACTAGATGATACAGAGCTTTAAAACCATATCGAAAGTAAATACTTTCGTGATACGAGTTTTAAAAATCTACTGTATAAGAGGAACCTAGAAACTATTCAGCTTTAAAATGTAACGTCTGCTTTTAAATGTAAGGTAAAAAATTTAAGACGTAATCGGGACCAAATTATGTAAATCTAATATTAACTAGATAACTTTTTAAAAATTATTTTTAATTGCTGAAAATTTTAGTGTATAAATTAAACATGAAAATAAATATATGCGAACTTTGCCTCATCTTCTAACGTCCATGGCGTAGTAGTGTAGGACGTTAGTTTATAGTGCAAAGGGTTCTGGGTTCGTATCCAGCAGAAGGCACTGCTGAGCGCTTTAAGAAATTGCTTGTTAATTTACATCTGTACACGCTATTGAAAATGCACTACATGTGTGTTTCTTTTTTTTTTTTACTTTAGTGGAAGCTTTTTTACATTTGTTCATGTAAGTGTCAAATACGTGTTAAAGTACCCAACTTTCTATAGTATCTTTCTTGACTTGAAGCCTAGTAAATACTCCATGTCATCTACCGTCTAAACATTTCTATCACCTTACAGGTAGAGACCTGAAAAATTCGCGAGTTCAATGACCTGTAGGCTATATACTCCATTGTCGTATGTAAACTCATGCAAATATCACTGTTCATTGGTTGATTGCTGTATTAGCGGAAGACGGNATATACTCCATTGTCGTATGTAAACTCATGCAAATATCACTGTTCATTGGTTGATTGCTGTATTAGCGGAAGACGGTGACTCGTTTTGCATTTTATTGTGTGTTTGTTATTAGCTCAGAGTTGTCCAGGAGGTGTAAACTTATGGGTGGGCCNTCGTTTTGCATTTTATTGTGTGTTTGTTATTAGCTCAGAGTTGTCCAGGAGGTGTAAACTTATGGGTGGGCCAATAAAATAAGCAATACAAAAGTTCGAGGTTTTGAAGTCTAGCTTCTTCTGAAATGAAACCGCGAATTTTGCCGGTCTCTACGTATAGGGAGTGTATGAAGTGGAGAGATTTCGGCGGCTCTTAACATTGAGGCCTTGGAGCCTACGAGGGTGAAACGAGGTTAGTATGGAGCGGCGCCGGAATACAAGGGCGCGGGAGACTGGAGATCTCAGAGAAAACCTGCCAACTACTGGCATCATCCGGCACTGTTCCCTCATCCAAGAGTGACCCTGACGGGAATCAAACCCGGTTCGCCTAGGTAAGAGGAGATTGGTCTGACAACTACCCCACCACGGCCCCTGTTGCAAGGAAAGGAATGCTTATATGGGAACACTTTTTATAAGCCATTATTTAAAATAATCACAACTTTGGTTATGGTGGCATTATGTGGAGTTATCATATCCAGTTCGGTAAATGTGATAAAACTTCGATGGCACAATCGAGGTTATAATCAAGAGCTCTGACTTGGAAGTCTGAAACTTGACTTGCCTACATACGATTATTGTATCCAAAAACCTGGATATGACTGGAACTAATACCTCCCCCCCCCTTTACACACACATATAAATCAAATCAAGTAATTTTTTGTATTTTCCTTTTGTTTTCTCTTAAAATGATATCGTCTAGAGAGTTTATACCAATATTTCGCTTTACTAGCCATAAAGAAAAGCACTACTGTTATGCTAATTGCCACATAATTCTCATACAAACACTCGAGCTGTATTTTTAAGTAAGGACCCCCAAATAACTCCATCGCAGTGCAGCNGCCACATAATTCTCATACAAACACTCGAGCTGTATTTTTAAGTAAGGACCCCCAAATAACTCCATCGCAGTGCAGCGTACCAAGTGAAAGTCGGTAATGTATTCATTTGGTTTTGTTGTTACAACATATTAAATATTAACGTCTGATTGTTCCAGCCAACAAAATATTCGCTTTACTTTAAACATACTTGCTTTTAATTCTACTATGATCTGTACGAAATTTAAGACAACTATTTAAGCAGTTGATCACATATAAATGAAATTATTGTGTGTACTAAACTCATGCAAATGATGTCGAAACAAGCAAATAGGTGTTTGACCCAAAACATTATATTCAAATACGTTGTTTGTTTCAAGGGAAAGTATGCAGGTGTTTGGAGCAAGAGCAGTTCTGTTGTGCGAACAAAATGCTTATCAAAGAAAACAGATACACTCCACGTTTAGAAAAAAATACAGTTGTAAGAACCAAATTTTTGTATCCGTAATCCACCTATACTGTTAATAAAGTGAGAGTAATCGGCTTAGTTGTTGGTACCACGTAGGTATTGTAAACGTAGATAGTAACTGCTACAGATCTGTGTGTTGTGGTCTTTTTGTTATTATACAGGATGAGTGTAAAAGAACACCCCCAATTTGAATGTCTATAACATCAAAACCAAACAATCTACAACCTTGGTTGACCAATAAAATGAACTGTGGAACTGTGAAGTTTGTTTACCATACATTCATAAATGTATAATGTGATCACCATGAGCGGCCTGAACGACATATACGCGATAATCAAAATCGTTCCACGTTCTTGTCAGCATGTCTGGTGTTACGGTTTGGATGGCGTTCGTAACTCTCTCGGTTTGAGGTGTGAAGGGGATGGTCTGATGTTTCCTTTATGTGCCTAGAGATGACACTGGTAGCGTCTGTCGTCGCACTATGAGCGTGTGTTGTATGTTAGTCCACATCACGATGGCGACGGAACAACAGAAGACGTTCTGTGTTATTCAGTTTGCTAAATTGGAATCGGTTACGATTGTTCAACGTGAATTCCGTCGCAAATACGGACTTCGTACTCCTGATAGGCGGAATATCGTACGTTGGTTTCGTCAGTTCCGTGACACAGGGTGCCTTTGCAAATGCAAAAGTTCCAGTCGGCCGCGTGTGACCGAAGATAATGTGCAACGGATTCAACAAGCATTCATTCGCTGTTTGAGAAAATCAACTCGGCAAGCTAGCCAGGAAATGCAAATCCCTCAATCGACGGTATGGGCAGTGTTGCGAAAGCGATTACTGTACAAACCATACAGGTTACAGCTCGTACAGGCTCTTACCGAAAGAAATAAAGAACTGAGGCGAGATTACTGCGCGTTCGTTCTTGCACAGAACGAGGTAGACGATGCCTTCATGTCTAAACTGGTTTTTAGCGATGAAGCGACGTTCCATACAAATGGTAAGGTGAACCGGCATAAAGTGCGGACATGGGGTCAGGAGCCTCCACATGAAGCCACCGAACACGAGCGTGCTTCCTCCAAAGTGAACGTGTTTTCCTCTGTATCCAAAGACACAGTTTTCGGCCCTTTCTTTTTTCACGGGGCCCACTGTTACTGGAATCCCTTATTTGGACATGCTTACAGAGTGGTTGTTTCCCCAATTAGAAGAGGTGGCGGGGGACTTCATTTTCCAGCAGGATGGTGTGCAACCCATTGGCACCTAGCTGTTCGCGGATACCTGAACGAAACGTTGCCGCAACGCTGGATTGGTCGAGGAGCAGCTGGTGGCCAGGCTCTTCATCACTGGCCTCCAAGAAGCCCGGATCTTACCCTTGCGTTTTTTTTTCTATGGGGGTTCATAAAGGATCAAGTTTTATGTCCACCATTGCCGGCTAACGTTGACGATCTCAAAACGAGAATTACGGATGCCATATAAACCGTAACACCGGACATACTGACAAGAGCGTGGAATAAGTTTGATTATCGCGTAGATGCCGTTCGGGCCGCTCGTGGTGGTCACATTGAACATTAATGAATGTATGGTAAACAAACTTCATGATTCCGCGGTTCATTTGATTGGTAAATTAAGGTTGTAGGTGGTTTGGTTTTTATATAATAGACCTTCAAAATTGGCATATTCTTTTATACTCAACCTGTATACGTTTAGGGAGCTCTCGGTAAAGTGAGCACTTTTGAGGCTCTAGTTACTTTTTACTTCCGTACCTATTTTATATTTATACCATTTTTTTAAATACACATTACCATGTAAGTAATAAACACAGCGTGCATATTCCACCGCACTTGGAAGTTAACGCCTAAGGCTGAAATAAAATACAGTTATTGGCTATTATTCCAAATGAGAGAGCTTTCAAAAGTGCTCACTTTACCGTGAATAGTCTATAACTATGAATATGCTGCAGTTCCTAACAGCAGAACATTCTGTTCCTCCTACAGAACAGATAGTTACTTCAGTAGAACATCTTCAGCAATGTTTGGATTGTTCTGGCAACAAGCAGAACGTTACAGAACATTCTATTGCTGATACAGAAGTTTGGTTGCTGCAGCTCTAAAGTCCGTCTACAGAACTGATATGTCGTCATATCCCTGCTGATTCTCAGTGTAGCCTCAGTCGACGGGACCGCTGGCCGATGTTACATTCCTATCTGTTCTCGATGAGCGAGAAGTCTAGGGACCTTGCTGGCCAAGCAAGAGATACCCGTGCTGTGCGAGGACGGGCATTACTCTGCTGGAAAATGGAGCGCACATGGGGACATCCTGTGTGTAGTCTGAACTTGGCTCAAGCAACAAGAAGAACAAAATATAAATATCATAAATATTTGAAATGAATACAAAACTGCAACGGCCGAGGTTCTTGTTGGGCATTATAATTATATTTTCGACGACCATGGTTTTTTATAATAAACGTCAATTCTAGCACCTATGGGGTCAGTAAAGCACAAATATATCTGGACGTCTATTACAAACAGTCCTTGTAGATTTACAAACGAAGACAAATCCCGCTCTTCAATAAGCCTGGATATGGTATTAGTAGACATGTTTGAGCTTGAGAGAGGCGTTTTCATTCTCATTGTGGTTACATATTTCAGATATTCCATATTTGCAGAAAAGTTAAATGTACGCTGTTTATGAAGATGTTCACAAAACAAACATATCAAAACTTATGCAGGAGAGTACACACATCCGCACTCGAACCGTTTACTGATTTCAGTCGTGTTGGGCCATTTATACAATTCCACGGTTTTTCCGATTTGTATTTTGTGAAAATAGATAGTACGCCAACATGCCTCTCGACCAGTAGACTCCAGCAGAGAGGACCAATTCTTCTTACGACAAGCTGTATACACTGAACACCCGGTGTATCCCCGGCTGCCGTGATTAGTATCTCAACTTCTGATATTTGTGATTTAGACATTTGACATACTATTTCAAAACAATATATTGTTTCGGTAATCAACCAAATTATAACGGAACATGTAGTTCAATTGCAGCTTAATAATTAATACGTTTGCTTAATTTTACTGATTCAGTGAGTAATCTCACTACTTCGAATCACTGTGAGTCGGTATTGGACGCAGTGGGAGCAGGAGAGTATTAAAGGTACAAATATAACCATAAGCCTGAGGAATATCTTTAATTGCCATAAGCTAAAATATACACTAATTGCTGTGTTAACAGTTCGTACTACTGAAAACAGAAACCAATTCATTGCAAATACTCGCCAGTAATTGATGTGATCCAATTTAAGGATAGGTTCAGTATAGGCGACTCTTGCAATAATTTGCTATTTAAATTATGTTTTCTTATTCGTGGCCCTAAATTAATTTCTTTATTCATATGAAATTTCCCACAGTGCTAAGGAAAAAGTGCGAAAATTCCTCCTTTTTCCGTATTTTGCAGAATATGAAATAGAAATACACTAGCGCTTGTTAAAAATAAAAAACCAAGAAGTAAACATGTGATTGAAATGAACATTATACCAGATATTAGGTACACGAAAATACAACAAATTTATTAAAATAACAGGACTGCACATGATATCTGTCCTTAAGAACTCAGTATGGTGTGAAGCCATGCTGTAATAATCAGAGCCCCTAATCGTCACGGAATGGAATCTAAGAGGGTCTGGATATCGTCCTGGGCAATCTCCCTACCCGTGGTATGCATGCGAGTCCATAAAGCATCAACAGTGGTTGCTGGAGGTCCGTGACAAACAATTCGCTGACGCACATTATCCCAGATATGTTCGATGGGCGACATGAGAGGTGAACTTGCTGGCCAGGGAAGCAGTGGTACCCGTCGTTAGTTGAAGAAGGCTTGCACATTCCTCGCCACATGTGGCCGGGCATTGTGGACGACTTTATACCGTACATCTCAGTGGTGAATGAGGGGCGGTACCTTGGGCTCTAAACCTTCACTGGTTTAGAGGTTGCTGTTCAGATTGTCATCAAACGTAGGAGTCGTTATCGCATGTTGTATCCAAACTTGCCCCAAGCCATCACACTTGTCACGTGACTATTGCACTCTGAGGTGTATGTGGTTTCTGGACAATGGAAGCCGANTCACGTGACTATTGCACTCTGAGGTGTATGTGGTTTCTGGACAATGGAAGCCGATGCAATGGCATGCGTGCCACCAGTCCAACCCGCAGCAGACGGCGTATAACCATCGATGCAGACAGGTCCACACCCCGGTCCATTACGGCCATGCCGCCAAGATGGTGGTCATCCCGTGCTGTGGTCACATTGCGTGGTTCAATACCCGCTTGTCGCTGCGTACGACCCTCTTCTATCCATTGGTTCCACACAAGCATCACTGTCGTAGCAGCATGCCCTGTACGAGCTGAAATATCACAGTGTGACAAACCCGTTTCCCGGAAACCGATCATTCTGCCTCCACCTAACTCGCTGACGTGCTAATATGGCCCCCTTTTACGTCCACGAGGCATACTGGCACTAGCTTTTACTTCGTTTGACGGCTCTTCTCTGACTGAACTTGGCGTAACACGGACTATGTTTACATTATGTGTACGCCATCTCTCTGCAATCGTAATCACTTATTTCAGGTGCGCTGTTCTGCACATCCTTGGAGTTTGCTTTCATTCGGGCCTTTCTTTCTGGGTGTTGCTTTTTTCACAAACAATAGTGGGTATTCGTATTTATTGACTAAGAAATAGATGGGCAAATAAATTTTGGATTATGTGTAAATCGGCTGTGTGATTGTAACGAATGATTTATGAAGAAGTCACCCACATAATAGCACTTTCGGGTCCTGTGATATATATATATTTATACTGTGCTTATAAATAAAATGGCAATATTTAGTTGAAAAATTAGGCGGAATGTTAAAAACTAGGGACTCTAAAGTGTTCACTATACCCTCGACAGCCAATACGTTGAAAGTAATAACTTTCTATGTAATTTCAATGTTTGTATCTGAAGTAAATAATTCGTGTGGCCAATGTCAGCTCAGTCATGCTTAAAACGTTCGTGTAGAGTCTTTCGATCAGAAGTAGTCTTGAAACTCTCTATCTGGAGTGGAAGAATTATTTTTGGAAATTTTGTTAACAGTGCATTTCTTTATAATTAAGTTGCGAAATTTTATTAAGTACAATTATTATTAAATATGTAAGAATAAGAGTCGTGAAAAGTATGTAATTTGTCTAAATTTATGCAAGAATACTCTATCTAAACAAAAGTATCTCGACACCCACGCGGAAATATCCTATAAAACAGGGGTTTTAACCTTTTAAAGTCCATGCCCCCCTTTTTACTAATATATGTGGTCACGCCCCCCTTTTATTGGAATTATTTGGTTTTACAATAGTTAAAACTAAAATTTTTACTTATCCCTATAGTTCTACTATAGGTTACATTAAAATTAAAGTATTTTAACGTTAGCTTTATTATACATACATAAAATAAAACGGTTTGAAAGTAATATTTTGTATTTAAACACATATATAATGTTAAAAGAGTGTATTCCCTAATTTATTAATTAGTTGTAACTATGCATATGTTTTGCATTTTATTCTGTTGTTACCCGACAAATTAACAGAGACGGCTGGCACTGTTTGTCTTTCACAAGTTTGTTTATGTTTGGCTGCAATTGTGACAATGCACATCTCAAATCATTTGAACGTCTAATCGTGCTCTGAACAAATATCTGGGACATTGTCTCCTATTTCGATTTTCAAAGAAACCAAATTTGTTAAAATCAAGTCCTTCAAATTATCTTTGAAATATAATTGAACACTTTCTGTTCCATTGAGAAGTTCATATAGCCTTGGAAACGATGAACAATTAGGTTCTAAACTCTGAAGACGTCGTTGGCAGCGATAAATTTTTTCCAAGAAACCTATAATTGCATCGCATGTCTTCAGAATATTTCCTTGTCACTGTAACTTCAATTTAAGTACATTTAGTGATTCGAATAAGTCTGTCAAATATTCTAAGTAAAAGATAAATATATTTTCTGTAAACTGGATGTATATGTCTTCTATACTGGAACTAATTAAAAAGATCTCAAATTCGGATTTCGAATTGAACAGCCTAGATAGCATGTTGCCTTTAGAGAGCCAACGTACTTATGTGTGGTACAGAAGAAATTGTTGGCCGCTGTTCAACTCTTGGCACTTATACTCAAAATGCTAATGTTGAGAGCGCTAGATTTGACACAGTTGACTATTTTATCTGTCAAGTTCAACTCAGTATTACGTGATTCAGGCAGGGTCTTACAAGTCAGAGCCTGCCTGTGAATGATACAGTGAGTACCAATTATGCTTGTGTTCTTCTGTTTGGCCAGTTCAATGAATCCAGATCGGCATCCTGTCATAGCTTGGGCCCCGTCAGTACGTATCCCAATGACGTTCTCCCAAGGAAGATTATTTGCTGCCAAAAAGTCACATAAGGCAGAAAATACATCAACAGCCTTTGTTGTAGTTTGTAGAGTTTGAGAAAACAATATTTCCTCCATGAACCGTTCCCCGTCAATAAACCTGCAGTAAAATAACAACTGAGACTGCTTAGAAACGTCAGTTGTTTCATCACATTGCAATGAAAAAAACGGGGATTTATACAGTTTTTTTATTACTTGATTTTCTAAATCTTCAGCTATTTCATCAATGCTGCGTTTTACTGTGTCATTTGACACAGATGTTTTTGCAACCTTATTACATCTTTCTCTGCCAAGAAAAGTACTACAAGCTGTTAGTAAACATGGTTTTATAAGGGACTCACCAATAGTATGTGGTTTCCTGTCTTTTGCGATTAGCATGGCGATTTTAAAAGAAGCTTCAATGGCCTTTTCATTTTCCATATGAAAACTTCTAGTTGAATCCAGTTTCATCCGTGTCAATGAGCATTTCTTGGTAACAAAAAACTCACCTGGTTTGTCAATCAGGGCGGCGTGGTTGGTTGTCAAATGAAGTNATATGAAAACTTCTAGTTGAATCCAGTTTCATCCGTGTCAATGAGCATTTCTTGGTAACAAAAAACTCACCTGGTTTGTCTATCAGGGCGACGTGGTTGGTTGTCAAATGAAGATCCAAACGACCTGGCCGCATCGCATCGTTACTCAGAACAACGTGGCAAATAACGCACTGAGGTAAATGGCTTCCATTTATCTCTATTTACGAAAATTCTTACTTAATATAGTAATCACTGCACAGTCTTTTCTTAGGCAATGATTTTGCCATATTTAGCCGTTCGGTATTACACAGAACACTGCCACTCACACACCCTATATTAACCAGGATTAACAAAATATAACCTAGCCTAGTCNTAAGGGACTCACCAATAGTATGTGGTTTCCTGTCTTTTGCGATTAGCATGGCGATTTTAAAAGAAGCTTCAATGGCCTTTTCATTTTCCATATGAAAACTTCTAGTTGAATCCAGTTTCATCCGTGTCAATGAGCATTTCTTGGTAACAAAAAACTCACCTGGTTTGTCTATCAGGGCGACGTGGTTGGTTGTCAAATGAAGATCCAAACGACCTGGCCGCATCGCATCGTTACTCAGAACAACGTGGCAAATAACGCACTGAGGTAAATGGCTTCCATTTATCTCTATTTACGAAAATTCTTACTTAATATAGTAATCACTGCACAGTCTTTTCTTAGGCAATGATTTTGCCATATTTAGCCGTTCGGTATTACACAGAACACTGCCACTCACACACACTATATTAACCAGGATTAACAAAATATAACCTAGCCTAGTCCGCAGCCAGTTGACAAATAGGAGTTACGTTAGGTGGAAGGTTATGTTAGGTGGCCACGCGCCGGCGCACAGTAAGGCGGAGGTGGAAAAAACTCCTACACTTCACCAAGAACTTAGTAGCTTACAAAAAAGCTACACCTTGCTACGGGTCTAATACAACTTTCTTCTCATACCTATTATCCTAAAGTAATTGGCCTGCAAGTATCGTTCCCGTCTTCCACCGTCTGCGACTACAGCATAAATTCAAACGCGGCAGCTGCACGCCGGCCAACACAGCCACACTTTTCGCCTCACTGTACGGCAGTGGCAACTAATGCCAACTCAACAATTGAAATTTCCCTTGTAAAAAATTGATATAGATTTTAATATTGAAAAAATGTAGAAAAGCTAACAGAAAACCTAAATTGTGTACTGTTTATATTAAGCTGTTTTTAAATTCTAATTTATACAGTTTACCGCGACTCCCCTGAAATTCTCCAACGTCGCCCTCCCACCCGGAGGGGCGCGCCCGACAGGTTGAGAAAGCCTGCTATAAAATATCCCTTAGATATATTGATAGGGAGTGGGCCGTTTTTACATCTCCAACACTGTGAAGAGAATATGAGCGAGATGTAGGAAGGAACATGCAGCTACTAAAAATGTCCTTATAACCTTCCGAACTAAACTTGCTCGGTAGTATTAGAAGAGGACCAAGTCCCTTCGATGGAAACACACACATATTGTCAGCCCACCTCCGCTGAATTTCACTTTGGACAATATACATTCCGGTATTTACCATTCACCTGGCACTCGCCACACTTAAACCCTCCCATCAGACTGCCACATGGTATAGTGTGATTTATCNGTATTTACCATTCACCTGGCACTCGCCACACTTAAACCCTCCCATCAGACTGCCACATGGTATAGTGTGATTTATCTATCACTACTCATGCGTCTCCAGTCGCTCACTTTCCAGTGGCGGTGCTCTTTACACCACCATGTTCACAGGCGAAGTGAACAGTTCACAGGCAGTTGCTGATCTTTGAACCGCAGTCGTCGAACCTCTCAGTGCTCAGACTTGGTGTTAGCTGCACGTTAAGTGGCACTGTGGATGTCATGGACGATGATATCACATNAGTGCTCAGACTTGGTGTTAGCTGCACGTTAAGTGGCACTGTGGATGTCATGGACGATGATATCACATGATGTCATGAGATGTTTCCCTACCACTAAATTTAATGCTTGACGATCCCTGTAGGTGAACACTCGTAGACAACACAGCCTCGGTATTGTTGCGGTTTTCCTTCCCTTTTCGACTTGACAATCACTCCCTGTCAGTCGATTTGGACAACATCAGACGGGCAAAATGATCCTGACGTTGTGTTACGGTGATTTTTTTAGAATTAAAATGTACTTTTTTTTTTTCTGATGTATAACTTATAATTAACTCGGTTGCGGTAGCCTTAGTTTAGATAATTCTTATGTCAGGATATGTTGACACGGGTAGAGAATACACTCTTTAGCTCAGCAACTGGGCGCAATCTTTAATAACGATCTGTTTTTCCTCTTGTGATGGCCGTCAGCAGTGGTCTTCGCGCTAATTGCCGCGGGTAGGGTCTTTGCCACATGTAGATTGTGTCACAGATGGCCTGTGATATTTGCTGAGTGACGCATTTGAACACGTGTGTTTGAAGCATAATGGTGAACGAATTTTCTGTCTCACTCCCTCGTGCGCTGTTCCTTATTTGTTTCGACTTTATATGCAAACGATCAGCAGAAGAATGATAGGGAAATGTATTGTGAAAGCTCTCTCTATTCCCGTGGCAGGTGTGCGCAAGTTTATAAATACCTAACTGCGTGGTATTTCTTGCTCTTTGCTCTTTTGTCTTCGCTCGTCTATTAAGACGGTGGCGGCGAAAGTCCAAGGCCTAAGGCAAACCGCGGAATAACACCATGTAGATAAGTAACTTGTTTTTTTCTATCATGTATGTGGAGTTAATTGGTAGACGTTCTGGGGCCAGCACAATTAGTAGTCTAAAGAGTGTTCTTTTGAGTTAAGTTGTGTCCCTTACTGGTCAATGTACCACAACTAACTTAATTATTTTCTGACTCCGGTTTTGAACTGTAGGCTAGTCTAAATGAATCTCTAGGGAATGGTTGCAATATTTATTGTTTAAACCTTTTTAGGTACTGCAAGGCAGCTTGTCGATTATTTATATTATTTTGAGTCTAATTATGTTGAATCCTCGGCCGTGACTGTCTTCCCTCTTTTGATAATTTTGATACTTGTATGGCAGTAATAATGTATTACATATACGTTTTCCGAATTGAAAACAAACTGGATTGTTATTGTTAATATTTTTACAGGTGTATTACAATCAGCTATGAACCAATCTACAGGTAGTTATATCCCTCATCCCCTTTTAAAAACAAATGAATAATTTTTATTATTTTAATATTTAATCGATATCTGTAGAAAGAACGGTTTGTCTCCAAAATTATTCGATCCCATTCAGTACCACGCTCTCCCACTTCGGGTGACAATATTGCTTACTGATGTGGCAACCAATAACTACACCACTCTTAAAGTCACTGAGCTCCCTTGTTCCACTCATTCTGCTGCTATCGCGAGTATCTGACCAACATCGAGCCCTCTGCCTCCCTTTATAGCGGTAACGTTGGTCATAGTGACAGATGGGTGACAGTTTACTTTTACTGAGGGATGTGCGGATATTTCTGATCAGATAGTGTAGGCGTATGATGGGATGAATGTTGCTGTTCGTATGATCGAGGCACGAGTAAGAGAGTCATATTTGGGAAGCTCTAAACAGTTGATATCTTGAGTGCCGATGAGAACGATACGAAGTGAGGATGGAGTTGCGAAGGAATGGTATGTTGGGGGAGTGACCGAGTACGCCGGGAATCGAGCCCGGTCTGCCATGGCGACTGTCGTGACAGCCGCATCACAACTGGCGTGTGTTCGCAGGTGCTCCTCCAGAGACTGGCAGACGTTGAGGAAGGGCCTGGATGCTGAGATGGACCACAGCAGCGAGGCGTACGGTGATCTGAAGAACATTTCTCAGGATATATTGTACCCTCAATGGAATATGG
Source organism: Clitarchus hookeri (assembly GCA_002778355.1). Lineage (NCBI taxonomy): Eukaryota > Metazoa > Arthropoda > Insecta > Phasmatodea > Phasmatidae > Clitarchus > Clitarchus hookeri. The sequence continues at coordinate 21,387 of NQII01009737.1, read as the reverse complement.
GTTACCAAAGATACACGCATCTGGCCACGCTGCTACTGTGCGCCGGCATGCCTGTCGACTTGCCTTACAAAGAAAACTACACGCTGCTGTATGGCGCGGCGTCGGGCGGACAGTACCAGCTCGTGAAGATGCTGCTGTCGCGCGGGGCCGACGTAAATGTGAGGGACATGTACGGCCACACACCGTTTATAGGGGCGGCGGGAAATGGTCACCTTGAGATAGTGAAGCTACTGGTGCAGGCCGGCGCTGACACCACGGCTACAGACGTGAACGGATACAATGCCCTCTACTATGCCAAGAGAGGTGGCTATACCGCAGTGCAGCAGTACCTGGAGCAGTTCCCCGCCTAGCCTTGCCCACACCTTGACAAGCAATAAAGCCTTTACTCAGACTAACCTGTCTTCCTTACTTGTCTAACTTACTCACATGAAGTGCGTACTGGTGTGATAACCACTGGTGCGCTACCAAAGTTGCGAGGACCAGATATTTTTAAGAAATGTGTAAGAAGAGCGACTGTACTGTATATCGGCAGCCTATATGCTCCTCAGCCAAATTGTGTTTCCGAAAAGTCATGATAATAATTTGTCTCACAATTCCAAATTCCATTTAAATTAAAACTTAATTGCAAATGTTTATTGCTATAAATTTTTTAAATTAGAATTGTTGGTTTTTCCACTAGAAAAGAGGAAGAAAACACCAAAGTGAAAAAAAGGAAAGAAGAACAATGGCAACCATTCTGAGTGGCTGAATGTAAAAATTTTTGATATTTTTCCCTAACAAATAAAGTAAACCCACAGAAATTGTAGGCAAACTTCTTATAATTGTATCATGAGATATAAATCTTTGTTATCAGCAAATATATAATTCCTGAAAAGACAAAAAATGGTTGACTTGTAGACTTTTGAATTACTCGGTTGAAATTAAAATATCCATACTAAAAACTTACTTATTACTTCTCAATTTTAGTAGAGTCCGTGGAATGATTTAAATTTCAACATATCTATACAAGAAGAAAAATTAGAATCAACTTAAACTGTTGTCCTCAGTACAGAATGGTCACACACACCATACCAAGATATGGTACATCATCATAATAAAATAAAACACCAAGCCCTTTTTCAGTTTTTGGAACATAACAATACATAAAATACAGACACCTATTTATTATACTTATAGTATCATACATAATGAAAACAAAACAATCGTTTCCTTTAAGCTATTATATGCTGCAGTAGACCACTGTAATCTACAGTATAACTTGTATAGCTTGTATGTATAGTTGGTATTGTACCTCATCTCACACTCTCTGAAGACCACAATAGCTCTGTCTTGGCACTCTGCCCATAAAGCATTCCGGTGCCTAATGACCCGGCTGGTATATGGTTTTATATTCCTCACTGCCAGGCGAGTAGAATACAAAAGAGAGTTCTGTGACAAGGTATATGTGGGAGCCAGGCTACAACAGAAAGTCATGTTGTGACGTCACATGGTGGCCATCTTGGTGTGGGTAACATTTACCTTGACCTCGTGGATGTCAAAACATCCCGTTTTAACACCAAAATCTTTAGAAGTGACTCATATTTTGCTAAAATCGCCTTATTCTCCAAATTTTTCTACAAAGATGAAAGTAAAAATTGTCTACACTTGTATTTAAATAAATACACCAAATTCAGCATTCTTCAATGTGATTCCAACAAAATGTCCCAGAATTAGCAATTTGAGCTCAAGACTCACTGAAAACGACCAAGGTGGTTTCATTACTCTTCGATGTGAGATATAGAGAGTCCCCAAATCAAGAAGGCGTCTTATGTCTCCGAGCAAAGCCCAGTCAACCAGAAGGTATGTAGACCACATTTCTTTCCATTATGAATTCCAACAGCAATGTTGGATTTCCATGACCGTGATGTTGTCTCGCGATGACTCTGGGAAGATATTAAAGTAGAAAAATTGTGGAAAATTAAAAAAAACTGTAAAAAATTGTAATAATCGGAAGGCGGGGGAATGAAATTATAAAACTCGACCGCCATTTTAGATGTCTGTGACTTTAGCCTTAACCTAGGAATGGCCTGAAAATTAAAAAAAGGAAAAAAAAATTGGGCAAACGATATAAAACATCGGAGAAAATCTACGCTATGGACCGCGATCTCTATCTTGGATACCCTTATTCCTGTATTGACTCCATGAGACTTTAAATTGGAATAATATATACAAATAACAAATCTCATAATATAAATAATACGGCAAAAATTACATTTCTGAGCATGACCACCATCTTGGAATAGAGTGGAGAGATTCGGACAGCTCTTAACTTCGAGGCCATGAGAGCCGATGAGAGTGAAGTGAGGTGAGTATTGAGCGGCACCAGAATGCAGGTGCAGGAAAAAAGGGAGATCCTGGAGACAACCCGCTGACCAGCGCTATCGTCCGGCACGATTTTTACATTCGAAAATCCGGATTCGAGCCTAGTTCGCCTAGCAGTCTAACCACTACACCACCGCGGCTCCTGGACACCATCTTGGATATATGTGACCCTATCCTTAATCTTAGGCAAACTCAGAGACCCTAGCAAAGACATCATCAGTTGAGTGGTATCCAGAGACATCGGTCACAATTTAAATCATTATTTTCATCTGTTTCATTATTTGCCTTGCATAGCGCCGAGGGGAGAGCGACGTTATTATTTATCGGGAATTGTTAAGTGCATTCGAGTTTCACACGTGGTCGCTCGCAGTTTCCGGGCCATTCAGGCCTCGTGTATTGTGTTATAGTTGTGTGTAGAGTAACGAGTCTCCGGTAATAAATACCTCAACAAGCATCGTTCGTTTTATTTATAATTAATTAAGGTGTGCGAGGTGGCTTACCAGAGCCCCCTAGGCCGTCGACCCTAAATGGCCGTCAATATCATTAGCTCACCGCAGAGCTGTGGTACAGGGCACATAAATATCACCATCAACTCTGGTAACACCGCGGGTCAAGTTGGCTTTTTCACCATAACCGAGCTTGACCACATCAATTCCAAATTCTGTAATTTTAATCCTTTTTATATATTGATCTGAATATACCAATCTAAAAGCACCGACATGTGATGTACAGATGGATACTGATATAGCAGATTGATGTCAACTAAAAATTCTGCAGAAAATTGCAAAACTTAGTTAAAATAAAAATTTTTATTTAGCTTATTTACAATTAATTTAAAGTTTGCAACATTACAGTAATAGCTGATTGTATTTACAGTAAATTTTTACTTATTTTATTTTAATAAAAGTTTTTGTTACAACACAGCAAATTAAGGTTTTAATTTTGAGTTGTTGTTAATCAGCAAATAAATTGGGTGGCTGCTAACAGGAAAAACATGGAAGAGTCATGGAATTTAAAGGCACCAGGATAAACATGGAATTTTTAAGGAATTAAACAAATTTACAAATGCAAAAATTAGATGTTTTAAATGTCAAAAAAATTGACCGTGTTGCATCGGGTCAAATAGCACCAGATTTTATTTTGTTCAGGCGTGTTATTGTGTGTCAGTGCACACATCTCCTGTGATTCTGCTACACTAAAGTTAGATTAAGTTTTGTTAGTTCTGCTTGCATTTATAGTTGTTATCTGTCCAGCTTTAATGATAACTGTTAGTCATAGTACTTGCCCTGACCCACAATAGCTGTCACACACCTTCTTGATTTTTTTTATAACTTACTCTTAAACTAAGAGTCACGTAAGCCCGCGGTAGGGAAAGGATTTTAGTGCGTCTTAGGGCTAAGCCCCATATGCATACAAGGAAAGGAGAATCATGCAAGGAGACATGTATCCCGGCAGAGAAGGATTAGGCTGCCATTGCCAGATTTTGGCCATGAAAAACCTCCTTAAGCATACTTTTAGCTAAACTACTATACTTAGAAGAGAAAGGGAAAAACCGGCATAGTCACTGTAAAAACCTTTTCGACAGGAAAGAATTAAAATTTGTTTCATGCATTATCAAATTTGACAGAAAATGCTACAGGAGACAGATGGGTGGGAACCATGCTCTTTATTATTGGGTAGAGGAAAAATACTAGTAGACAAGGGGCAGGTCATATTTTGTTGAGTGGCGCTGGCTTTAACCAGAGTAATGTTTTTCCATCACTCTGGTGGGGAGAGTAGTGGAATTGGGTAGCTCCCCCACGAATATGAATCGCCAGTCGATCCTGAAAACTATAATAAAATAGAATTAGGTGTCAGTGTCAGCATAGCTGACACAAACCGCCTTTTTCTAATCCACGACAAGATGGTAAATACGCCTTAAAAGAAGGGAANAGTGTCAGCATAGCTAACACAAACCGCCTTTTTCTAATCCACGACAAGATGGTAAATACGCCTTAAAAGAAGGGAATTATTAATCGTGACTTAATTAAGTTAATACCTAAGCTAAGTCCACAGGGATGTGTTTTTTACTTAACTTATTAGAATAAGCATACTCCAGAGGAGTCCATTAGTANCCTAAGCTAAGTCCACAGGGATGTGTTTTTTACTTAACTTATTAGAATAAGCATACTCCAGAGGAGTCCATTAGTATGACACCTCAAGTAAGTGTAAGACTGTAGGTTAACCATACATACAGAGTGCAAGTTAATTTAACTATAGATAATTTATACATATGTATCCTTAAAGGCTGTGCAGATGCTAACATAATTGGCCTGGCAGTGTGTTATAAGTAGGGCTAAGGCGGCCTGTGTGCTAGAAGCGATTTTGGCCGCTTATAGCACTGAGTTAAATTCAAGTCATAGTCCCCAAGGGCAGTTATGAGAGGATTTGTGTGTTCCTCGCTTTATTTATACAAACGCTCAGTTTCCTTGCGAATTACTTCACCCAGCATTTCTTGTTGTATTCGNTGTGTTCCTCGCTTTATTTATACAAACGCTCAGTTTCCTTGCGAATTACTTCACCCAGCATTTCTTGTTGTATTCGACGTGCAATCACCTAATAGGGGTATATCTGGGTGCATCGGTGACCAATCGTAGGCATTTATTTTGCACCACCTGCANCTAATAGGGGTATATCTGGGTGCATCGGTGACCAATCGTAGGCATTTATTTTGCACCACCTGCAATGAATGTAAGTAAGTTTGTACACAGTAGGCCCAGGCGGGCGCTGTATAAGAGATAATGGGGCNTGCACCACCTGCAATGAATGTAAGTAAGTTTGTACACAGTAGGCCCAGGCGGGCGCTGTATAAGAGATAATGGGGCAACTCAATGTCTGATATATTCGTATCCCATTTTTCTGTGACAAACTAGAGCCACGAGCTTAAAGAGGAAATAAAGCTGACATGCGTGCATAAGCTACATTTCTCTTAACTTCCACATGGCTGTGCCATGTCAGCCTTTTATCCATAATAAGGCCGAGATATAACACCTCATCTTTAAATATATATCCTCCCCAAACAGATTAAGATGTGGCAGATTGGGAGGAATATTCCTGCGAGTGAAAACTACAGCCTCGCATCTTCCTACATTTACTTTAATTCGCCACAGGCGGAAATAATTCTCAAGTTCATTGAGCTGTACCTGGGCATGCTGAGTGGCAACTTCAGCTTTGCGAGTTCGCATGTAAATTACTGTCTCATCTCCATAAATTCCTAAATTATCATGACAGTTAGGGGGCGCAGAATATCGTAGGTATAAATGTGAATTAATACTTGACTTNCATAAATTCCTAAATTATCATGACAGTTAGGGGGCGCAGAATATCGTAGGTATAAATGTGAATTAATACTTGACTTAATATGCTACCCTGGGGGACACCAGCCCTAATTATTTTCTTTCTGAGGTCGCTTCATCAATTGATACTGTAAACTGGCGCCTGTCGAAATATGAAGCTAATCATTTAATGTAGCAATCGGGGAAGATATTCTCATGCCATTTTTACAGTAACCCTGCATGGAAAATAATGTCAAATGCCTTTTCGACATCTAAAAATACAGCGNATTCTCATGCCATTTTTACAGTAACCCTGCATGGAAAATAATGTCAAATGCCTTTTCGACATCTAAAAATACAGCGACGGTGTAATGACGTCAGTTAAAAGTATTAGTTATGTGCTCAGATAATCTTATGAGCTGATGTACGGTAGAATGGGCTTTCCTGAAGCCAAACTGCTCATTAGGAAAAATATTAGCTTCGCGAATGTGATTTTCATGGAACTGCAATAAAACACGCTCGTGAATCTTAGAAAGCGAACTGAGCAGTCTAATNCTTCGCGAATGTGATTTTCATGGAACTGCAATAAAACACGCTCGTGAATCTTAGAAAGCGAACTGAGCAGTCTAATGGAGCAGTAGTTCTAGTATTATTCAGGTCTTTACCCAGTTTGGTAAATACAATAACTCGGGCACATTTCCAAGAGGTGGGGAAGTGTGCGAGATTAAAACTCGCATTAATGCACTCGGCTATGGCATCAAGTATACTTTCTGGCAGTTGCTTGAGAACTATAGCCTGCAGGGAATCGAACCCAGGTGTTTACGTGGCTTCATTCGTTTAATAATTATTTTTCCTCATCATTATACATGTGTTCTGACTCAGCAGCTGAAGTCTGCTGCAAACGCACTCAGAGGTCCTGCATAAGCTCGTTAATCTTGGCTTTAACTAGCCCAGTACGAAAGCGGGAATAGTGCCTGCGCAGCTGATTTTTTCGCGAGATCAACTTCCTTATATGCTCAGGCAGTGTATCTGTACGAGTCCGCGGGGTTTTTTCCCGGACAACATTAGTAATTTCGGTCTGAATTATCTCTGTGACATGTATTACTGCAGAGTCTAATTCCTCGGCTGTACTGATAGGAGCTGGTAGATTTGTCTCGTCGAGGTATTCCTTAAAGCCGGGCCGGTTCGCGTTCTTGCAGTATTTAACTTTACGATTTGGCATGTTGTCAGTTTCGACATCACTGAACCACATGTGGACAGGATAATGGTCCGAAGCCAACTCGCGGAGCACTTATAATACTAAGGTCATCTGAAGGCATTTATTGAGCATAATATCTAGTATACATCAGGCCTCTGATAAATTATTGGCTGAAAAGTAAGTTCTCTTGGCGCATTAACACAATAATTGTGTTGCTCCTGATGTCTAAATAAACTTATCCCGTTGGCTGTACGCGGGATACAACCACAAGTGGGATGTTTAGCATTTAAATCACAGACAGCCAGTAAAATAGGAGAAGAATTTTTTAAATCTATTAAATCTGCGCGAAAAGAGNATAGGAGAAGAATTTTTTAAATCTATTAAATCTGCGCGAAAAGAGTGCTTCCTGGTGGGCAGTAAACAGAATAAATTGAAAAATGTTGCATTCCCAGCTTTACTTTAATTCCCACTGCTTCTAGTTTCTCTATTTCAAGCAATTTAGCTGGAGAGCACGCGATAGTATGGTGTATTAATGTAAAGCTCCGCCACCATACTGGTCCTTATCTGAAAGATAACATTTTAGTCCCGGAATTGTAAATATAATTTGTGGGTGCAAATGCTTTTCATTAATAGCAAAAATAGGAACCTGGTGCAGAGAAATGAAATCTACCAGCTCGTGTTTCTTATTGCGAACGCCTCGGGCATTACAATAACCAATACTATTAATGACATTAAAACTATGAGAGGGCAGACTGGCATTCTGACCTATAACACATATTAACGGGCTTGGGAACCATCATGAGGGCGAACCTAGGAGTGCCTGACATTTGTCATCCAGCCCTTGAGATGGGTCCGTCCAGATAGAGAAGAGAGTGAAAAGGCTCTCCAGCATCTCTACGAGTGCTGGATTGCCTTGAGCCGAAGGGCACGTCTTTATGGGCAGCTGGCAGCTGCTCGCGGGCGACAGTCTGCTGCGGAAGATATTTCCCCGCCTTGCGACGAGTTTGGTGGCTCGCCTTTCCCTTGTTTGGAGTGGGAGACACATATACTTGGCGCCTTGTGCGTGGATTGTTGGTGATAGCTGGAAAGTCCAGCTCATTGTACCGCAACACACTATAAGGGATATATGTCGGTACAGGGAAGCCTTATGCATAGGTGGGCACGAAATTTTGCACTTGAGTGCATCTGGGGCCACGACCCTGAACAGTGTTCGAGTTACCAGGAGCTGGCTTTGCCCAGAGGGCGGGAGGAACCCTATACTGCATCCTAGGAGGTGGAGGAGGGAGCTGTGACAGCTTTGACTGCTTCTGGTGCTTCTTGCGTTCCTCGGCAGGCAGAAAGCGCCACTTCTCCGTCTTACAGGCGTTGCACCCTCGGAAGTTTGCTGCGTGGTTGCTTTCACAACCCACACAGCGTCTAAGAGACCTGACATTCCTGTCTTCAACACGAACTACAAGACCGCACAGGCCACGGATCTGGGGAATGGTACGAGAGTGCTCGTTGTTAGGCAGCTCTACAACAAACGTGTGCAGAGGCTGCCTGTCACGAAGGGAGAGCTAGGGATGGATGTTGGTTGGGTGGAAACCGAGGNTACAACAAACGTGTGCAGAGGCTGCCTGTCACGAAGGGAGAGCTAGGGATGGATGTTGGTTGGGTGGAAACCGAGGTCCTCGAGATCATCTTGAATGAAGTCTCCTGGCTGGGATTTCTCCAAGCTTTTAATAGCGACTTCCAATGGCAATTCATTGCGAGGGGTGTGCACATTGAAGCCATCCTTTAATGACTCCAGTAAGCTGATGGCGGACCTATAATCGTCATGCGATTTAGGCAAATACTGCACACCCTGGAGAACCACGATATTTACAGTTAGCTCCTGCAGGTGTGTGTGGAAGAGGCACACAACTGTAGTGTAATCACACTCTTGAGTTTGATACACTGTGATCGGGTGCAGGTCAAGGAACTTTGCAACTGGNGTAGTGTAATCACACTCTTGAGTTTGATACACTGTGATCGGGTGCAGGTCAAGGAACTTTGCAACTGGTGGAGGTGCCTAGGCATTCTGATTGGTTGGAGCAGCCGGCGAATCAGCGTCCATTACCTGGGATGTAATGAAGGGGATTGCTGGGGCAGGCACGACAGCGACCTTGCGCTTTGATGTGGTCAAACAATGCCTCGGAGAAATACTCGTATCTAGTTGAAAAAGCCAACTTGATGCGTGGTTTTACCAGAGTGGATGATGTAGGAAATATTTGTCCTGCGCCACAGCCCTGCCGTGAGCTGATGGAATGAGGGTCCTTTCGGTCGTCACCCTATGCGACTCTGGTTAACACTCCGTCACAAATTAAACACTTATGATGCTTGTGGAGTTATTTATTTCATGCGACTCCTTAATGAACGCACACAACTTTAGTACAAAACGTGGCATTAACGGGCCGGAATGGCGACCATATGGCTTTATAATGGGAAACGCGATTGCGCTTAAAACTTTCCGATGAGAGTAATGTTGCTCTCCCCTCTGCACTTTAACAAATAAAGTAAATGATCTGGTACATGAAGTGAAGTCTATTGCAGTTAATATGAGTTAAGCTTAAGATGTCGGCACCGAGGGCCTTTGCGNAGTGAAGTCTATTGCAGTTAATATGAGTTAAGCTTAAGATGTCGGCACCGAGGGCCTTTGCGGAGAGAGAGATTTACACATCTTGACACGTTCAAGTGCTGCCGAGAACTGGAAGGAAGCGTGCCCCGGCTTCCACTAACTGAGCGCAGCCAACGCCAAACGAAGAAATTATGAAGCACAATATACACTAAAAAATAATTATGAGATGGAAGTGACATGAATTAAATTAACCTAAGACAACATAATTTTTCCTTATACAAATACACAATAAAAATGATTATATTAATCCTAAATATTTCTATTGTACCAGCCACAGGATTTCCGAGTGTACAATGTAAAATGTAGCTGGCTGTGGCTGTGGCGACTGTCATTCTTGATGACAATTAGGATTATAATTATATACACTGAAACAATTAAAAACACTGAATAAATACCCAGATGCAATTATGAACACTGCTGCAATGAATAACACTGATGCAATTAGATACACTGATTGAATACACTGATGCTATTATGACCACTGATGCAATAATCACACTGATGCAATTAGATACCCTGAATGAATTATGAACACTAATGCAATTTTGAACACTGATGAAATTATGAACACTCTCACTCGTGCCCACAAGCCCGTCGGTGTGGTGTGTCTGGTGTAGAGGANTGATGAAATTATGAACACTCTCACTCGTGCCCACAAGCCCGTCGGTGTGGTGTGTCTGGTGTAGAGGAATATCTGCCGCAGTCAGCGTGGGCACAAAGGAGCTCGTGAACCGTGCATTTCATGTCAGCTTCTTCGTTCCTTTTTCCGGCGGANAGCGTGGGCACAAAGGAGCTCGTGAACCGTGCATTTCATGTCAGCTTCTTCGTTCCTTTTTCCGGCGGAATGTTATTTACAAGCTCCGGAGAGTCCGTCATGGCGATCGGAACACCCCCTAAGGAGTCCTGGGAAAGTGGAAAACTTAATATGGAAGTTTAAGACCTAGCTAAACTATTAAAAAATAGCCCCTGTCAAACTGGCCTCTCTCACTCCTTCCCTCTAACGGAAACGCAGCTAGGAAAGACCTGCCGCTTGAACTACTGTGTAAAATTGCGGGAACGATACGTTATAATGGCAAAAGGCTCAGGATTTTTATAGGCGGAGCTGGAGTTGCCGAACTTGCAGTCCTCTTCTAAGATTTATATATGAAGAAGCACGACACGACCTTATTTATTTATCCTCGCACTCAGCCCTGCAGCACTACGCAAGTACAGCTAACAACAACCTTCAACGAAGTGACAGTGAATACGGGAGAGCGCGCGGCGACCTCCTTACACCAAGGAAGCTGCTTGACTGGCCTCATTGAACTCCAAACTTAAGCNATACGGGAGAGCGCGCGGCGACCTCCTTACACCAAGGAAGCTGCTTGACTGGCCTCATTGAACTCCAAACTTAAGCGGAACATATATATTTTTTTTTTTTCCAAAAATTTCAGTTGTTTTATCCCACAATTCCTCTGATCTTCAGAGCACACTCTTCTATCATGATGCATAATATGTACAGAGAATGGANAATTCCTCTGATCTTCAGAGCACACTCTTCTATCATGATGCATAATATGTACAGAGAATGGACATTCGTGCTAGTGCGGCTCAATGCCAAAAAAATTACTGAAAGAACACCAACCACCACAGGAATAAGTAAAAACAAAACAAAAACCGTAAAAAATTAATAAATGTCTTATTCNACACCAACCACCACAGGAATAAGTAAAAACAAAACAAAAACCGTAAAAAATTAATAAATGTCTTATTCGACAAAAATTTCAAGTTTTAACTGTCCTGAATGTTAACCCACTACCCAAAACCTACGTAAGCATTAAATTTCTCCGCTCACACAATTTAGGTGGGCCTAGAAATGGTACGAGTCGCAATATTACTACATGAGATTGTTAACAGACCGGGCAATATATGTTGATTGTCGTATTAAGTTATGTAAAATCAATCAAATCAACATTTCCTAAATATTTCTCCCTCTCATTAATGACAGGGAGAAATGTTTGGAATATATCGCACCCTTCACCAAATAACTGTTCAATGGTTAGGTTACACAACGAATGTTTACTTTCATTGAAATACCATGTCCAAACAGAATTTCCAACCAAAGTTTTGTTGAATGTAGTGAGTTTTATGCCTTCTTAACTAGTACAAAATCTCACCACCAGATGTCAGCCAGTTTTCGTAAATCTGCAAATAGCCAATCAAAACAATAGCATTGTCCATATTTTTTTCAGGCACTTGGTTTTCAATAATTTATGTGTTAGAAATGTATTTACAACGTATCACGATTTGAAAGTTAGTTTTGAAAAAAAATATGATTGATTTTAAGTATTAAGTTTGAAACACCCGATAAAACACGACTATCGCAACTGCTCATTCCGTGATGTCACAAGTCAGATACATCCTTGTCAGCCAGGTTTATTTACTTCAATGGTGATACATATTTGGTTAAATAGAAATTGTGTGAAGTAATGGAAACAGAAAATAAAAAGTCAAGTATACCAATAT
>NQII01009736.1:10782-50147 GCA_002778355.1 Clitarchus hookeri | reverse complement strand
AAATTAGTGTTTCAGGTCTAATTTCAAAGATGTGTACCACTCTTTGGATTCGCTTTAGACCATAGGTCATATTATATGTCTTCAACTTTTTTTTTTGTGATTAACCTGCAGCTGAAGTTTTTCTGTGGAATTTAGATAAATCCTGTAATTTTAATCTATGGTTTCATTTGCTGGGTAAAGGAAGGTGGATGTGCATGAATTAACCTTTGTTCTTCACCCACAGTTGTCATGGTAGCCTTTTTGTACTGCAGCTGAGCACAAATTTTGTGATGTGGTAACCACGAATTGGGTGGAGTGAAGATATTTGGGTGGCTCTTAACATCAAGGTGGTCTTCAGAGCCGATGTAATTATTTGGATTGGATNGGTGGAGTGAAGATATTTGGGTGGCTCTTAACATCAAGGTGGTCTTCAGAGCCGATGTAATTATTTGGATTGGATGCTATACAAAATGGCAATTATGTTAATGTAAGATGCATGTATATGTGTATAAAATTATAAAAATATTAATATAATTATTTTTCTATATTTAAAAAAAAAATTACATATTTTCATTATTTCTATGAGGATACAAGCAAATTATAATATATATATTTATGTGCTCATTACAGGCATGNATTACATATTTTCATTATTTCTATGAGGATACAAGCAAATTATAATATATATATTTATGTGCTCATTACAGGCATGAAATAAAACTCAAAAACAATCAAAGTCCTGTTTAATTTAATTATCCTAGTAGCATTGTGTTATTAAAAATAATTGTGTTTTGCTTTTTCAGTGTGGTGATTGATAATGCATACATAGTTGTATCAGTATGCTTATAACTTTAATATGTAATTTATGTGCTTAGGGTGCTATTAGTGTTCCTTTGTGTGTTGATCTTGTGTGTGGGGGTGTGTCTTTGTGTCCCTGGGAGTATTTATACCCACATACATGTACAATTTTTTTTTTTTNGATCTTGTGTGTGGGGGTGTGTCTTTGTGTCCCTGGGAGTATTTATACCCACATACATGTACAATTTTTTTTTTTTTTCCCACACAAAATTAAAACCTTCATGCTATTATTTTCAGTGCAATAACACCCCTAGGATATGTAAAATGGTGGTGTAGTATTTGGTTCTGTTAACAATTTTTGTCACATTAAACCTTTATCATAGTAATGCAGTAATTTTCCACGCTGTTTGTAAAGCGCTGCATATTTGNCAATTTTTGTCACATTAAACCTTTATCATAGTAATGCAGTAATTTTCCACGCTGTTTGTAAAGCGCTGCATATTTGTTGTGGTTTCCTACTTCGCCTTGCTATTTCATTGGTGAATTTCATGCATGCCAGGAGGATAAGCTTGGTGTTCTACAGTGGCAATGTCTGTTCTTTTCAGGCTGCTAAGCTTTGTCTTAATTTTGCCCTTTCTATTNAAGCTTGGTGTTCTACAGTGGCAATGTCTGTTCTTTTCAGGCTGCTAAGCTTTGTCTTAATTTTGCCCTTTCTATTCTTCTTGTAGTGCTTGTTTTCGTTATTCTGGTGTCCCAAGTTTTATATATATTTTTCCTGAATTTTTGTTAATTTAATTCACCCTCCATCTTTAATTCACCAGTAATATAATTTTTTTTCGTCTTTGCAATGTTGCTTGTACAATAATTTTTCCTCTATACTGCAATAGTCTCCTTTAGGGTTGTAAAGCAAGAACGTGCGATGCCGAGGGAATTGTAATAATGTTGCAGCTAAGGTGCGCCTTAANTTCCTTTAGGGTTGTAAAGCAAGAACGTGCGATGCCGAGGGAATTGTAATAATGTTGCAGCTAAGGTGCGCCTTAAGGATAAGTCTACCTCTGAATGTGCTGTCAATGTGGCAGAACAGTTGGATGGGGAACTCCGTAAAGCTGTGCAAGCACTTCATCATGAGAAGGACAATGAGGCAAGGTATGTTTACTTCACGCATTAACTGCATGTGATTAAATAATGTTTATGGTTGAATTGAATTTTTGTTGTTCAGATACTATTGTTACGTGTTTGCCACCTTACATCGCTTTCCTTTCTCCATCCTGCTTAAGCGAGCGAATTAGTGAGCAGAGCCCAGGGTGGTTACCTGATTTATAAAGGCAAGCCGCTATGTGCTGACGCGATCAACCTATTGCGACTCGTGCGCTCCTGGCCTTCAGCAGATTGGACTTTCTGGGATTAGCTTTAAAAGAATGTTCTGGCCATTGCTTTACATAAAATAATATGCTCACTGAGAATAATAAAGAGCAATGGTGAAGACAGATAGTTTAATGTTGTAAATAATAGCTGTGTGAAAAAAATAAAAATAAAATTTNAATAAAGAGCAATGGTGAAGACAGATAGTTTAATGTTGTAAATAATAGCTGTGTGAAAAAAATAAAAATAAAATTTAGTTCTTTTATTTTTATTAATACCTCAATCCCCCACGAACTCAACTTGAATTCATCAGTTCATACATGAACCGACCTATTACTATAATTGTATGAATAAATTGATATAAGCTTTACATGCAGCAAATCAGATCAGTGTTGATGTTTCTGAAAAGGCAGAACAGCAGTATTGACATTTGTGCAGTGATGCAAGGGGCAATTTAAAAAGTGATTTTGATAAATTTGAAGTTAATGCAGATTTTGGCTTTAATGAGTTTTTCTCTCGGATTATGGGTGTCAACTACAGTCAACTCCCAATTTTGCGACCCTGGGAATAGTGACCTTTTAAAGTAACAACCCTTTTCTCAGGAACCGTAAATAATTTGGTCCAAAAAAAATAGAAAATTCAGGGAAATGGGTAGAAAAATAAGTTTGTTGCATTTATTATTGCCACAAATGGTTGTGATTCTCTTTGTGACATTTACACCTTGTTAATTTGAACTCTTATGTCTATTCCTTAAAACTTATCAGCAGGACATAACTCGAGATAAAATAGTTTTAAACACAAAATTATATAGAAGTGGTTGTTAGCCCCCAAACATAAGAATAGGATTTTACATTGTAACATTACACGTCAAGGATTGACGAATGGAAGTTACAACTCTGTTATCTCAATTGGTAGCAACATGAAACTTTACAGGTGCCAAACAAATAAAGTCAAGTTCCAGTTTATTTAATCTGTGCTTTTATTTATCCTTAATAAAACCGTTCTCACGCAATCGTCCTGTATGCAGAGTACAAACAGGTTTCACAGACAAACAGAAAGAAATAGCAGCGCCGCAGTGGTTTATTGTTAATTTACGTCTTGAAAACTTTGCTCGCCAGAAGAAAATACAGGTAGCGGCCTCCCACACCAGCGGAGAAATAAATGAGCAGAATAAAGTTGCCGGTGTGGGGACTATTTGCCACGCCTGACGCGGCCTCGGCGAGTGCTGGTTGTCTACTGCTGGTCCTTCACCGTTCTCTGTCTCTGTTATGGCGTGGGCTAGGCAACCACTTTCCCACTGAACTGCGTCGTAGGTAAAAGATAATCCGAAGCTTCAAGAACAAAAACTGTTGACACATTCTGAAAAGCTTCTATTGACAAATGCTGATGCTAATAAGGCTAAGATTTCCTTAAATGGCAAATGTATGCCCGATAAACATTATACCACGATAAACAAACTCCCACTGCTTTAATTTCAAATTCTGATAAAATATTACAGAACCCCGTAAACAAAATAAATTTAACCAGTTATCCCGATAATTAACATATTGTGTCATTATAACATGCTTTGGAGTTTGGTTAGTTTGAAATCCTGCACAATATGTAATTTAAAGTAAAATTTCCTAATAAGTGTATGTAAAATTCATATAATTTATAAATTATGTATTGATTATATTCTTGCTGTGTAAGAATCTAACCAACGGTGACTGCCTTACGTGCATCAGGCCGCCGTCGGCTGCGTCGAATAGTGTGGTGCTGTTCTTCCCGCCTTCCAACTGAATCCAGAAGTAAAAATCGACCCATCCATTTATGTGCCAAATTCTTAAAACTTTTTTTTTTTACTTGTAAGTTTTTTTTAGCATATATCAATTATTTAAGTTAATCCGCACTTCCAAAGATTCATTTTAAAGGCAATACGTCTGCCAGTAGAACAAAATTGTTGTGAAAAACCTTTTCTTTAGTGCGAGATTAAAGACTGTCTTTGTGCTCGCCATATGATACGTCAGGTGCCCGTCAACAGAGCAACTGCGGCCAAACCCCCGAACAAAAGAAAGCTAGCCGTTGAGCAAGCACCTGCGGTATCAATTGCAGGGGGTGTGCGCAGCCTGCCTCACTCACACGCGTCGCACATACACACAGCCTTGCCTGTTCCAATCATTGCACACTGCACACATCTCCGAGAGAAGCAGTACTTAACATGTTGCATCATCCACCCTTCTTTCACCGCAATGTCACAGGAACCATGTAATGCAACTTTAATAATAAGTAAAGGTGGTGGAAAATTAGCATTAATTTTGTCTTCTTGTAGCATTTTCAATGAGTGTTCATAGCATTTATTAGCATTTATTGTTATATTTATGTAGTAAACAAGATTTTATGAGCAATATACACCGGAGAGCCAAAAAAACTGGTATAGGTGTGCGAATGCAAACAACAGAGGTATGGAACCAATCAGAGTAACGCGATGCGGTCGGCAGCTAGATCGGTTACTGCTGCTACAATGGCAGGTTATCAAGATTTAAGTGAGTTTGAACGTGGTGTTATAGTCGGCGCACGAGAGATGGGACATAGCATCTCCGAGGTAGCAATAACATTTGGATTTTCGCGTACGACCATTTCACGAGTGTACCGTGAATATCGGGAATCCGGTAAAACATCACATCTTCGACATCGCTGCGGCCGGAAAAAGATCACGAAAGAACGGGACAAACGACGACTGACGAGAATCATTAAATGTGACAGACGTGCAACCCTTTCTCAAATTGGCGCAGATTGGATTTGTGGACTGCCCTGCAGGATTCATGGTGTGAATTGCCTCGTGCATACCTTCAGACATTAATCCAGTTCATGCCACGTCGTCTTGCGGCACTTCTGCGTGCTCGGGGGGCCCTACACAATATTAGGCAGGTGTACCAGTTTTTTTGGCTCTTCAGTGTAGGTTGTAGAAAATGGGATTCATTTGTTTGTAGAATTAAAACATATGCTCAAAAGAATTCATTATTCTACTGCTCCAAAAAATTATTTTCTACAAATAGGTATGTTATTTGTAGAAAATACTCTTGAAAAATATCTCTACATTAATTCATACTTTTTTTAACCCGTCAACTACTCTTACAACACTATCACTTAGCATAAATAAGTTTTTATAAAAAAACTATATACACTCTAGAAATAAAAGTGGAAACATGAAAGGCTACTGTGAAGACAAGTGTCACTTATTCAAACCAAACATAGAACAGACTAAAACTTGATTTAAGTTACGGAATGAAAGCTTAGAGCATGTTTCAACATTCTCTTCTGTCTCGTCTGTCATACGAGCCCTTCTATCAGTCACCACCAAGTTGTATCTACTAAAGAACCTTTCAGCATCAACACTGCTGAGTGGTGCCCAGCAACATCTCAAGGCTGCTTCTGCAAACTCCAGGTACCTTAACTTCACAGCTAACAACAACTGCACAGAGCCAATATTCTCATAACCCTCTCTTATGCTGGAAACTAACCCTGAATGAAAATATTGATACCTTCAATAAATGTCCAATGACATTTTAGAAAAAAAAAAATAACTCTTTCTTATTGCTCTCAAAAACATTGACATATATGTAAGACTTCTGTCCAGCAGTTGAGGGATTGAACAATTCCCTAACTGCCTGATAGAAGGCATTTGTCTCTCCCACTGCCATATGGTGTGACAGCTTCACAAGACACTTCTGCAAACAGCACTTTAATTGGCACCATTCTTCCACTTTCTCCCTTACACAAAGGGGGTGTGCACTCTGCTGGCTGGCTCTCTTCCTCCGTCCCTGTACTTCAGGCAGACAAAACCTTTTCCCCTCTCTTCTATTGCCCTTCCCCCTTTCAACTTCTTTATTCATCCATCCTCTCTCTATGCATCCCTTTTGTCCTTCACTCTACCATCCAACAGTTTTCCTATCTGCCTTCCTCCTGTCTTTGCACTGTACCCTTTCTATGATCCATCCCCCCCCCCCGGAACTAACACTTCTTCCTCGGCCTCCAATCTTCTTCTCACCCTCCAATCTTCCCCTCTACACTCCAACGTTCCCACCTACTGGTCTCTTGCTTTCTTCTCTACCTCCCAGCCATCGTATAAGCTACCCTCCACCCCTCTCTACTCCTTATTGGCCACTGTTTCCAAGCCCTCTTGTTTGCACACTCTTCTGTCTCTGTTAAAATCGGCTGCCTCACTCATCCTGACAAGGTCACCAATCCCAACAGGATGCAGCTGTCAACATACTCCCCCACCTCCTAGCTTGCACTGCTCCCTTTTTAAGTTTGCCAGTTTTGTTTGTTTCTACAAATTAACTCTAAGTATGCATATAATATTATGCCCACTATTTTGTGAATCTTTTTGACTGTAAACATTTTCGTATTAATTTGCTTTTGAATTTAATTATATAATTTAATCGCAAAAAAATTGAAAAAACTATTTTCTACCTTTTATAATAATAAGGAATTTTTTTAAAATAAGTAATTGTTTCGTAAATGAATCCTTTGCACTTCCTGCAAAAACTCATTAAAAATGGAATGTGAACTTGTTAAAAGCTACACTGAGTAGAATGTTTATATAATTTTTGTCGACAGGGTAGGTCTGTATAAGTGTCTGAGGTACCATTTTGTTAGGAAAACGTCTTACCGATTAGAATTAATTAATATTTTGTTAATGTAACTCTTTTTTTTTTTTTTTTTTTTGCGAAGAGCTATTGAAAATGGACTTTTTAAGGGTATCATTTTTGTTGGAAGCTGTCTAGCTATTAAAATTAATTAATAATTTTTGGAAATGGGTTTTTTCCGTGCTAGAGACGACCGAACGTGGACTTAATGCAAAAGATGCAGTTTTTGTGTTTTGCTGATTATAACAATTAAAGTTTAATTTAAGTTAATCTTACAAGCGCATAGAGAGTACGAGCAACTTGAGAACTCATACAATTGAGATTTGATGATATTTGATTACTATAACGTGTAATTTGGCTGCAAGAGCCATTCAAAAGTGGCATAAGTACAACTTAGGCAGAATTTTTGAGAAAATGGTTCAGGGGTTGGTTAAAATCTGTCAAAATTCTAATAACGACCCCTTAAAAATAATGACCCTTTTCCCGGGAACCGTGAAAGGTCTCGTAGAATCGAGAGTTGACTGTATGAACATCTGTGGGAGGTTGTTAAAGTTTGTCTTATCCTTTCTCATGGCAATGAATCTGTTGAAGGTGGATTTTCAATAAATAAATCACGGTTAGTGGAAAATGTATATGAAAAGTCACTCATTGCCCAAAAGACTNTGAAGGTGGATTTTCAATAAATAAATCACGGTTAGTGGAAAATGTATATGAAAAGTCACTCATTGCCCAAAAGACTGTCTACGGTATAATTAAGCACTTTGGTGGGATAATTAATGTACCTGGAGATGGGAAAACATTACTTTCTGTAAAAACAGCCAGAAGTAAGTACAGTGACTTCTTGGAAAAGAAATGTCAACAGTTGAGTGATGCAGAGAAGGCAAGAGCAGAAAAAAGGATAATTGCAAATGAGATCGGAAAATTGGAAGTAAGAGAAGATTCTCAAGAAGATGGAGCTTGAAGAAATGGAAGAAAAGATAGAAAAGAAAATTTGTATGTTACAGAAAAATTTAAGAATAAGCGCAGTATAATTAATATAACAAATAATCTATTGTTTTTATTTTTCGTGCCACAACTCTGATATAAAGTATTCTGTGTACATGTTTATGTATCTGTGTAGAAGATACAGNATTTTTATTTTTCGTGCCACAACTCTGATATAAAGTATTCTGTGTACATGTTTATGTATCTGTGTAGAAGATACAGTGGATTCTCAATAATTAATTTTTCAGTGACCAACAAAGACTTGGATGTTAGACCTAAGAAATAACGTACATAACCTCAAAATGCATGTTTATTTAAGCCAACAGCTTAAAGGTGTAATTAAAAACAACTTACTCAAGCAAATTTATGATAAAATATTTGCTTTAAATTAAAATCTTCAATTCTTGAAATTGAATGAAATTTAATTTTTATTTATTTTAATGTTTTTGTTCAGTTTTCCTTCATTGGCTAAGTCATGCTCAATCCCTCGGTTAAAATTACCTAGATTTTTTCAAACCTGCAACCGATAGTGTCAGATAATGATCACGCCGTTACAATACAGTGTCTATAACCTTATACCAAATTCAGTTTACAATAACAAGATCATAGATTGTTTTATAGTATCAGAGATTGTGTGATTCTTTCTTATTGTCGCCAACCTACAAGTGCAGTAGTAACATAAGAAGAATCAGAATAAAAGTAGCTTTCTCACTGTCGCCAACCTACGAGTGCAGTAAACACGTAAGAAGAACAATAAGCGTAGTCAATAGAACACAAAAAAATGTTGCCGGATATAAACAATACTATTGATAGTACCAGTTGTCGACTATCCAGCTGTTCTGCATTCACATAGTGTTCAAAAATGATTGATGAGTTCAATCTTTGGTCAATGTACCGCCTGCTTTAAACAGACTGACGCATAGCAGCTAGGGAATGGGACGTCACGTCAAGTAGGTTTTTGTTTTGCACTAGCCAGGAGCGCAGGTTCTGGGCAGAATTTACTGGNGGGAATGGGACGTCACGTCAAGTAGGTTTTTGTTTTGCACTAGCCAGGAGCGCAGGTTCTGGGCAGAATTTACTGGAGAGGCGTCTGTATTAATGGGCGACAGGCTCTCACTGATCCCTTAAATAGCGTTGGGCGTGTCGGTTGCCAGCAGGGCACAAAGTCAGTAAGGGCGAGGTGATGCCACCGGGCATCAAGAACACATAGGATGGCTGGCTTACCACTGACGTTGGCACTCTGGGGCAGCTGATGGTCTGACGTTGTCTTCAGCTGGAACTGGCAGCTAGAAAGGCAGTCCTTGGTATCCTCGGTCTTTTGGCATGCTGGCAGGCACAGGGGTGGCCGGTGCTGACGCCATGCCGGGTGACGTCTCAATGGCCTGCTCGGCAAGCGGTACCACTCCAATAGGGAGAGTGACCCCACAGCATAGAACTCTAATGCTGGGTGAGCAGCTCCGGGAGGCCAAAGAGGTTGTCAGAGAGGGTAGTGAAGTGAGCTTCCAGTAGGTGTCAGGTGGCTTGTGCTCTTTTTCGGGGGGTTAAGCAGCTGAAGGCTTGTGTGGGTTTATTACTAAGGGGGTGACGAGATGCAAGAACAGCAACTGTCCTCCTCGCATTTCTCCTGCTTCCTTGTCAGTGGGCAAACATCACGAGCAGGTGGGTTACTATGGTACAACCTGTAGAGGGCGGCAGGCGACAATTCCATAGTTAGAGTGAGTCAGAAGTTCCTGGGTCAAGCCTCGTCAGGCCTGGAACCCCCTACCGGCGAGTTTATACGCTTTGGAGGGAAAGTGTTAACTGGCCTAGTTGGCCACGGCGAGTTTATGCGCTTTGGAGGGAAAGTGTTAACTGGCCTAGTTGGCCAAGATGCTTCGTTGTATGTCTGTCTAGTAGTTAGGGCTCTATCGTACGTGCACACTAGGTACCTTCACGAACCTGATTCACGGTAAGGGTGGCTGTGGATTTTATGGTGCATATGACGTATGTGTAGTCCTGGTTAGCCTCACTTCAGAGCAAGGAAATTAGAAGTTAGCTGGAATATGCGTTGTACTCTCACGAGAATAGAACACGGTGACCCATACTACCTCCTGCATTAAAAACAATTAAAAAAGACCCAATTGACACACTACTTATAGTCCACAATTCACTGTTTGCATTGCTCAAACATCTCGGCAGCTCAGGCGACAGAATATAAAGCAAGTCGCCGCATCATGGGGGGCAAGGTGTGCAACGACATAAATAAGTTGCCCCCATCACAAGAAATTATGATGCACGAGAGGAGGGGAAATCAAGGGTGGGGGAACAGGGGAGGAAAAGGAAGGGGATCCGAGCCGAGCAAAGAGCAAGCGACCACTCAGAGTCGGAATCGATTGTGATGCCTAGCACAGGTAGCGTCGCAAGTTATAAAATAATGAAAACAAAGAATATAACTTATAGACTCAAATTTCCGTTGCTGGTGCACTAAATGAACATTCATTAACACCCAAATATTCATTGTAATTGAGGATTTTCATTTCATTACAACTTTCTGCAACCAAATTTCTTACCTAAACAAAAATTACTGTTGCAATTACAACTTATTTTATTGTTGTGGAAAGGTTGAAGAAAGTAAAAATGTCTTTATTGCAAGATAGCCTTGTTCTTTTCTTACATACGTGTGTGAAGATAGCTCATTTCAGTAGCATGCTATTACAAATGTGCCAGCATAGAATCAATTATTGTACAGCAGCCTTTGATGTATTGTGGAGTGACAGTACAGTTTGGAGTGCCAATGTGTTTTTTTGTGCAGGTGCCAAGCGATGGAACAACTCGTCCAGCAGGTGATACAGGAAGAGGAGATGGACACAGATCTGATTTCCACACTTGGGTCTTGTCTGTGCTCTGTCCTGGAGGAGCAATTCGACATGCCAGTGTTCCCCAAGGAGCCGAATGACGAGTTAGTGCACTTCATCTAACATTCCTTGACCAATATTCTGTCTCATTTGAAGGGATGTGTGGATGTGACTTTTTGTTTCACAAAACAAAAATGAAAAATATGTGCTTCAAATTTATAAAACNGGATGTGACTTTTTGTTTCACAAAACAAAAATGAAAAATATGTGCTTCAAATTTATAAAACTGAATTTAAATAAAAAAAATAATGTCATGATATCTCAGCCTTGTACAATGTTTGATGAAAATGTTCACTTTTTTTTTCTCTCAAGTTTTTTACTCTGTATTGTCAAAAACATACTGTACTGGCATATTTGAAATATGAAATCTAACTTGCATAGTTCTTTCAATAGTCTTGTAGTACAACAATACTTATAAAACTTTTAGGGGTAAGCAGGAAAGGAAATTTGGGTGGGAAAATCTAATTTCCCGCTAGAATTATGGAAAATCCTTGAAAAATATTTTAGATTAAGAAAGGTTGTGGGGTGCTAGGCTCTATCATGACTTTCCAATGAAAACAAAAAGAAAAGAGAATAATGAAGCTTCGGAGCTAGAAAAATTGTTTTATATTCTTGTACATTTAGCTGTTGCATTACAAATTTTTCTTCTGGATATGGAGTACTTCTGTCAAACTTCCAGCTTCTATTTTCTGTTGGAAAATCACTTGAAATAGTATGTTCAGAACAATAAAAAAAATAGTGCTTATGACTTGAACAAAACAAAGATATCACTCAAAATTTGTTTAAAACATGTCCTCTATGTTTTCAGTTCGCTGCTATTTTCCATTTATAATTGAAATTTTGGCAGTAAAATGTGTGTAAACTGATACNCCTCTATGTTTTCAGTTCGCTGCTATTTTCCATTTATAATTGAAATTTTGGCAGTAAAATGTGTGTAAACTGATACGAACTTGCTCATATTAACATTTGGTGCAATGTTTTAATGTCTGTGAACACACAAGTTTCAAATCACATAGTGCAGTCACAGTCAAGTCATATCGGGCAGGTTATAAATCCAAAATACAGCATTTGTATGCTGGTAGAGCTAGCTAATTTCTATGTCATGAATGCAACAAAAAGTAGCTATAGGCTGTTCACAGTAAAATGAGCACTTTTGAAATCAACCTTTGAAAAACATTGCTACCCCTGAATGCATATGTTTTAACAGGCACACTGACTGGCATGCGCCCAGTAAATTTGGTAACGAGGAAGGGGAAAATAGTTCCACGTCTTAACATTGAATTAAAAAGTGTTAGATAAACATTTGTGAATACTCAAATGACTTATTTTGCTTTCAATTTTTTTAATGCTTATAAGTGTAAAATTTAGCAAATTTGTAAAATACCTACTTTTCCAGTAATTTTGTGGCTTCAGTTGACCGACACATGAATAAAGTGATCAGGCCCATGGCAGTGTTTATTTTACATATGGAGGAAGAATACGCAATGTGCATGCAAATACAACTGAAGAAGGATTCTCAAAAGTTTCAGTTTACCATGAACAGCATTTAACTGAAAGATTTGTCCTATTTCCCTTAGCAAATTTCCATTTTTGGAATGTGGCGTATGTGCGACAGCTAGTGAACACAACTTAGAGTGAAAAACCACATTCCGAACGAAAAGTGAGGCACTTTGTTGGCGTGTTATGAATAGTTTCAACCAAAACCCATATTTCAGAAGTCACTAAGTCAGAATAACATAGGATATTCATTGTGCACTAGAATAACACAAGATATTCGTTGTGCACTGCTGTGTATTTTTTGTGTGTTAGTTACATAATGGATATCAAAACTTGCAACCCACATCAACCAGCAATTGATGCTTGAGCTGTGAACAGCTTTGCAACGTAAAGATATCCCTCACATAGAAAACNAACCCACATCAACCAGCAATTGATGCTTGAGCTGTGAACAGCTTTGCAACGTAAAGATATCCCTCACATAGAAAACAAGTTTAGTGTGCACAGTCTACCGTAACTTCCTACTAGAGCCAGTTTACTACCTGTTTTAATTACTTTTCCTGCAGTACACTACGTAGTGTGATGAGTTCACTAATATAATGTTTTGATGCGGCAAATTCNAACCCACATCAACCAGCAATTGATGCTTGAGCTGTGAACAGCTTTGCAACGTAAAGATATCCCTCACATAGAAAACGAGTTTAGTGTGCACAGTCTACCGTAACTTCCTACTAGAGCCAGTTTACTACCTATTTTAATTACTTTTCCTGCAGTACACTACGTAGTGTGATGAGTTCACTAATATAATGTTTTGATGCGGCAAATTCAGTGGGAGCACAGCTTATAGACAGTGGCTACTGAACATATCCGATTATCACTGCTGCGCCTATTCACTTCAGTAAAAAATTTAAAACTTGTGTTTTTTTTTTATTTACAAGGCTTGCAAATATGTTTGATACAAATTTTTACTTTTCCCTCATCACGTGGTGACGTGAATACTACTACTGGGGTAGGTTCATAATATCTGACGTACAAAAATTTCCATAGCTCATGCAATAATATTTAAAATTATTTCTCAACAAGATTTGATTCATTCAATCATAATCACCCCTTCCTTGTGAAGAGTCACTATATATTCAAAGCTTCATGCATGGGGCACAGCTTGTATTTTAGTTGAAATAATCTACAGATGTGAACATATTGTTTCCCCAAAAATGTCTGGAAGAAATTTTCATATTGAACGAGAAATTCGTTATGTATTCCTGAGATTTTTCCCGAAGTTCGGGATCCTGCACTTGCCTAAAATTATTTACTGTAAGCTCATAAAATAATAAGTGACTTCAAGTAGATTACATAAGGGTGAAATAAATGCTGTAGTAATATATTTAGAGTACTTAGATCTATTCTGCTAAGATTTCAAGTTTATTTGTATGTAGTTATTTTAGTATTATTGTAATTGACACACAGCACCAATTTTCTTCATTATTCAAGTAAATGAACATTTGATAATTACTCAAATTATCATTGACGTTGAAAGTTTTCATGTAGGCAGTCAGCAACCAGTTTTTTCTCCAAAATTTAAAATGAAAGCTCTGATTTTTCGTTATTTTTTTTTAGTGTACCAAATATTTGGACAACCCTACTCATATTGAGATCACCAAATCTGACATAAGTGGTGTTGTTGCAGGGCCATAGAGGACAGCATAGGACGGCCACTTTTTGTGATGTTCCGCAATGTGGTCCAGCTACCAGAGGACTCTCGGAGGGTGGTTCTGTTCAGTTTGCTGGGGGAGATGATGTCCCATCAGCCAAGCATAGGCTACCTGCTGCTCTACTTCCTCAAGGCTTGGTCAGTGTATAGGGATATTCAACAATATAGTAATTCTGTAGCAACTTCACAAAAAATTATCAAAGTTTTTGAAAAAAATAAATTAATTGTCTGAATCTAGGTTTTGTGTGTTACTGTAGAGAGTGTCTTGGCCTCACTGATCATAAAGTAGCACTGAGCATGTCTTTCCCAAAAGTATACTCTTTATCATATTAGTTGGCCAGATTCTAACAGGTCTGCAAAAGTAGTGCCATTGTTTACATCTGACTATGTATTCTTCTGCCATCAGCTGATCGGCCACATGGCAATGATGTTGTTTATTTTCATGCTGTCATTATCAGCCGATCACCTTGTCAATATACTGTTCGTGGGGGACGTTGGGCAAACTTGCTACTCAGAAATACGTAGCTGCGATTATTGTAATAGTAATGTGCACATAAATCATTAATCAGTNGGACGTTTTGGGCAAACTTGCTACTCAGAAATACGTAGCTGCGATTATTGTAATAGTAATGTGCACATAAATCATTAATCAGTAAATTGTTATGTTAAAGAGCAAAAATATAAATAATTAATTTAAAATTTAGTAACTACAAAAAAAGTAATGTTAAACAAATTTTAAAATATTTTGGATTGACATCTGTCTAAAAACATTAGTAGGTTATAAAGGTAAAAATATAAAACTTGCAAAAAATGTAATATTTGCTAACTCTTTTTTAATTTGTCCGAGACAGTGAATTTGGGATAACATTTGCGAAACGGTAGTTGTTACTATTATGACACGTTGGACATTATAGCTAATATATTCGAGTTGGAAATATGTGACGGAATAACGTTAGAATTGCTTAAAAACTATTCACACCTGTCCCACTTTCTTAGGAAACAAGGAAATGAGTTTTCGGAGAACAATATGGCGTGTAATTTACGTAGACAAACGATTACCTGCCGAATAGAAAGTACTAGTACTCAAAATCGCTGTACACGAAATGTATGCTACTTTAAAAATTATGCAGAACTCACGAAAAATAAAACTATTGGTATCTGTTCGTAAGTGTATTATATATTGCATGCAAACTCCTATTCTTTTCTGGCTGGTAATGCTTCGCAAAAAATCCGATAGATGGCGTGCACAACATTTCAGGGCAAGGTCAGAGTTGCTAATTTTGCTCAATAGATCGCGTCTTTTTATAGTTGATTGTTCTTCTATTACTGGCTCGGAACGCCACAAATTTGAAATATATTTAGTCAAATTNCTGTACACGAAATGTATGCTACTTTAAAAATTATGCAGAACTCACGAAAAATAAAACTATTGGTATCTGTTCGTAAATGTATTATATATTGCATGCAAACTCCTATTCTTTTTTGGCTGGTAATGCTTCGCAAAAAATCCGATAGATGGCGTGCACAACATTTCAGGGCAAGGTCAGAGTTGCTAATTTTGCTCAATAGATTGCGTCTTTTTATAGTTGATTGTTCTTCTATTACTGGCTCGGAACGCCACAAATTTGAAATATATTTAGTCAAATTNTGCGTCTTTTTATAGTTGATTGTTCTTCTATTACTGGCTCGGAACGCCACAAATTTGAAATATATTTAGTCAAATTATTAGAAAAAATAATTTAACAATATTATGCAATATTTGTGTATGGTTTTGGAATTATCAAACACGTAAGGAAAGCCAGGTTGGTGAGGGGGCAGGGGGAATAAGACGTGAAAAAAAGGTTTTGAAATTGTATTTTGTTTGGATATGTATTATTCTAATGTACCTTTCATTTTGGACACCTATACATTTCTACCTTAACAATAAGTTTTTTTCCTAACACTAAAAACAGCTGTTTTATGACCACGTAAAATAAAATGTATTAATTAATCTAGGAACTCTTTCTTAACGCGTATTTTCTGCTTGTCTAATGTGCGAAGGCAGTGCATTCAGAATAGCCAACGAAAAATTAACTTTTGTTCGTTCGTGCATCAGCTGATATAGGATTTTGTAAAGACACTTTGTTTCATTTACATCGAGTTGCCGCTCACTGACTGTCAGAATCTGGCCAACTTATATGAAATNTTGTAAAGACACTTTGTTTCATTTACATCGAGTTGCCGCTCACTGACTGTCAGAATCTGGCCAACTTATATGAAATTAAGTATATTA
The DNA here is from genome assembly GCA_002778355.1 of Clitarchus hookeri. NCBI lineage: Eukaryota > Metazoa > Arthropoda > Insecta > Phasmatodea > Phasmatidae > Clitarchus > Clitarchus hookeri. The sequence goes on along the minus strand of NQII01009736.1, from coordinate 34,022 downwards.
CAATAGAGTGGTTTTTTTTTAATGTACTCAAATGCTTTATGTGGTACATTAAACAGGATATCTACAAATCTGGAAAAATCGTAGAATTATTTTATTCTTTANTTGTAAAGACACTTTGTTTCATTTACATCGAGTTGCCGCTCACTGACTGTCAGAATCTGGCCAACTTATATGAAATGAAGTATATTACAATAGAGTGGTTTTTTTTTAATGTGNGCCGCTCACTGACTGTCAGAATCTGGCCAACTTATATGAAATGAAGTATATTACAATAGAGTGGTTTTTTTTTAATGTGCTCAAATGCTTTATGTGGTACATTAAACAGGATATCTACAAATCTGGAAAAATCGTAGAATTATTTTATTCTTTAAAAGTCAGGGAATTTACTCTTAAGTCAGGGAAAATCTCTCTGTCCTAAGAATCATTACATTACATTACATTACCAAAATGTATAATGACCATCACTTGAGTGTCATGGTTTTAGACTACAGTGAAACCCCTTTACACTTCTAAAGGGACCAGGCAAAAATGGTGCAAAATTTATAGAAGTGTAAAATAGTGAAAATTGTATGCTGTAAAAATAGTAATTGGGACTGAAAAAGTAAATTTAAAATGCAGGACAGTGTATAATCGAGGGGANTAGAAGTGTAAAATAGTGAAAATTGTATGCTGTAAAAATAGTAATTGGGACTGAAAAAGTAAATTTAAAATGCAGGAAAGTGTATAATCGAGGNAAATTTATAGAAGTGTAAAATAGTGAAAATTGTATGCTGTAAAAATAGTAATTGGGACTGAAAAAGTAAATTTAAAATGCAGGACAGTGTATAATCGAGGGGAGGGGGGGTGTAAAAGGGCGTTCTACTGTATTTTGATGCTGAATACACTCAATGTGGAAAAATGAAGGTAGGTGTACAGTCCTAGTATCCCTCTAGAGACTAGGGAAATGGAGTCTCCTTAACGAGGATTTTACTGTCTTATATGCAGGGTCCTGCAGCCCGGGTTAGCAGCTCAATAACTTTAACTTTGCAGACCGCGGCAGGTGGAGCCGGGCAGAGGGCTGTCCTCAAATGGGTCGTGATGGGGACGAGAGCTGTCTTACTACGGGCGTTCCAATAGGCCACGTGATGGCTGGTATGTAATACCTTTTTCGGGGGTGTAGGCAGTAGCGGCGACAGTGGTCGGGGTACGTTTTACCAGGTGTGTCGAGATGCTGGGGTGACGGGCAACGAGTTCCAGGAGTGTGTGAGGACAACGTGGCCCGTTGCAAGATGACTTCCTTTTCTCGGTCCTGAGTGTACACCCTGGGGGCATTAGGCTCTGGTTCACCAGATCATGTAGTCTGGGCCCTTGTGATATTTTCGGCCTTTTTCCGGCCAGCTCGGTGATGGGGCATGTATGAATAAAATAGCTGTGGGAACACAGCTATGCTCTGTCAGTGATGTTAGTTATGTTCAGAGGGTAAAAATCGAAATAAGAATAGAGAATTATGATTTTGCGGATTCTGTGGGTGTCCTGGAGGCGCAGGCACGACCATATAGGTGGTTTAAAATTACGTAACAGCGCCGGGGAGGACAGGTTCTGGTGTGGTCCACCCAGGAAGGAATCTACTCTTCCTGGGGCCGGTGCCTTGGGGTAAACCCATGCCGGAGTCCTATCAATTGATCGCTGCAGGAGCGTGTGCTTCACGAGGGATGGTGTTCCGGCCTATAGATACCTGAGGAGACAGTCCTCCTGATTCCCCTGGGTAAGAAGTTGAGTGAGCTGTGTCACCAGTTAGAGAACTCAACTGCCTCTCTCGGTTCACAGTGTTCTCCACATAATGACCCTACGGCTCTCAGTAAGTGGCGTGACCATCTTGTAACCTGATAGTCGTAATGTCTTAACGTGTTTATTCTCCTCAAGTCTCAGGAGCCTCAGAGAAAGGTTCTGTCTCCTCTTGCCGCAGTGGTGCTAAAAGAACGGTGTTACCAGCTAGTAGCTAGACACCAAACATTGACAAGAGGTGAAAGCGCCCTTCAGTGGGAACTTGGGTTCGAAACTCTATTGCGGCGATTGTGCATGCACCCAGAATTATAAAGACGTAAAAGAAACACTACGAACAACACGGGAACCACAAAAATGTGTTCTTTCTGTATGTTTATTTATTCTTTTCTGTGGTTCCTGTGGTTCTTAGTGTTGGAATTATTTGGGTTCATAATCTGACAAGAAATACTTTTTCTTGTCTTGTTTTTCGTTGTGGTTTTTGTCCATTTTTTGTGTGTGTGCTTTTAGTTTTTATTGTTGAATCTATGTCTACTGATTTTGCTTTTTCACTGTTCGTTCACTTGTCATGTTTTCATTTTTGTCATTGTGTTGTCCTTTCTTTTGATTTGCTGTTGTCCGTTCTGTTTTGTAAAGTTGTTCATTCATATTTTTGTTCTATTAATTTTGTTTGTGTGCATGTATGTGCACCCATGCATGCGTGGGTTTGTGTATGTATATGTGTATGTAGGTACTTGTAGGTATGTGTGTGTGTGGTTTTATATTGACAAGGAAACCGCTTTTCCTAATTACGTATCAGTTAGTGGTGTTGTAAAAGGTTTTTTTCTTTTTTTGTCTTGCTGAGTTTTATGTGTGTTCAATTTTTATTTTATTTATTCTCATGGTTAGCAATGGACACAGTCCAATCTCACCAACATAACAACATAGATATATCCTGGAACTCATTGGGTTTGTTTTTATAATAATAAATAATTGTATTTATTATTTTTATTAATTCGGTACCTAAAGAGATAAATTAATTTTTTTAAGAATTATAAAATTTAATATAATGATGATTGAATAGAAAACTTAGATTCAGTTATCTTTGGTCATTTGTGTTTAATAGTACTAGATCTGTTTTCAAAAGGATATAATTTCTTTTTTATTAAATGACAGCTTTAACCTGAAGACTTAAGTGTATATGGACTGATTCAAGTGCTCCAATGTGGGCGTAAAATATGTAAAAAAAGAAATAAAGAAAATGACAGCTTTATTCAAGAAGTCATTAAACAGTTGTTGAGATAAATATTTAAAAATGTATAATCAAATTTAAAAAATGTTTTCTAGATATAAATAATAATGCATATGTCACAGATAATACATTTAATGGTTTCGAAGAATGACTTGAACCTTATCACAGTATGTAACCAGAATAGTGAATTTGATAAAAAAAACTAAAAAACGTTGATGACAAAATTAATGAATACAAACATGAACATATTATTTAAATACCTATTCAATTAGTAAAATATATTTTAGTATCTTAATTTATAGATTGTAAAGGAAAAGTCTGTTTAAAACTAAATTAAATACTTAAAACAAATTTGATAAATTAAAAGAAGGTATTGTTTGAAAACTGAGTTAACTGACAATATCATAAATAATCAATTTCATACAAAAATTGCTTCGACAACTATTTTATGATTATATTTAAAATTATAAATTTAATAATTTTATAAAAGATGTTGCTTTAAAATCTGAACTGAATGATTGTACTAAAAATGAAATGTTTAATGATTTTGCTGAAAGAAAAAAGAAATATCATACAAAAATATTAAATGATCTTCCTAATAAAAGTGATTCAAAAATATCTGATTAAAATAATACAATAAAGTCTGGTTTGAATAATTATGTTTTTAAATAAGAATTTAATATATTAAAAAAGATAAATTTGATAATGTAAAAAAATGTTTAAAAAAATGAATTAAGTGATTATATTAAAAATTATAAATTCAGTAATTTAAAAAAGTGGTTTAAAAATGAATTAAGCTAATATATTAATAAAAAATGAAATACAGTGGATTTCCTATCTGCCTTTTTTAGGGGACTGTCAAACAATTTCCATACATCTGAGATTTCAGTAGATGAGGGTTCTGACATGTACATCAATAAAATATAACTTACAACCTTTTACACTTCTTGTTGAGTATAATGAGACCTGTACATTATCTGTGAATAAAGTGTAACTGGTATACACTAAAAAAAACATTTCACCTCTACTCGTTTAAATAAAGAATATAACATCTCAAAATACTGTATATAATTGATTGTAATCCAACACAGAATACAGACTGGCCTAAAACTTTAACACCCTCTGAAAATGAAAATAATATGACACAGAATGCAAGCCAAATTTTGAATGTCCCTTGCGCACTCAGCTGAGAGCGCAGGGAGATTATCAATTGGCGTTGTGCTGTTGGGGAAGCTTCAGTGGAGGAGTGAAATAATGTACCCCTCCACACCATCTACACAGGCGACACCTTGCACGCTTGGCAAATGTTTGTCTTTTAAAGTACTTAGTTATATTTTACTGCAAAAAAAGACTTGTAATTTTGAAACTGAAATGATTAAATAAGGCAATTAAAATTTATTTATTCACTGTCTTTAATAATTAATCATCCTCTGCTTATCCAGTACAAAGGATTTTCCATAGTTTGTACTTTTTATGTGGCCTTGCTATGGAATTGCAGATTTTAACTGAATGAATACTATTTTTTACGTTTTCAGTTTTACAACATTTTTTCCCCTGTTTATGTTTTTTTNGCAGATTTTAACTGAATGAATACTATTTTTTACGTTTTCAGTTTTACAACATTTTTTCCCCTGTTTATGTTTTTTTAAGTATACTTGCAATAATGAATGTTGAAATTNTGCAGATTTTAACTGAATGAATACTATTTTTTACGTTTTCAGTTTTACAACATTTTTTCCCCTGTTTATGTTTTTTTTAAGTATACTTGCAATAATGAATGTTGAAATCAGATTCTTGGCAGTGCACAAAATTGGAAATATTAGTGTAATTTCTTGTCTTTGCGTGAAATAAATCAATGATCGTCAAAATGGGTAAAGAAACTTAATACAACTGTGCGCTGCAGTAGTGAAAATGTCTTTCGTTCAAGAAATTTATCGCTGTAGTTATTACAAAATCAATTTTTTANTTGGAAATATTAGTGTAATTTCTTGTCTTTGCGTGAAATAAATCAATGATCGTCAAAATGGGTAAAGAAACTTAATAAAACTGTGCGCTGCAGTAGTGAAAATGTCTTTCGTTCAAGAAATTTATCGCTGTAGTTATTACAAAATCAATTTTTTTCAGGCGAGATTCAAGCGTATAGAACGAGTCATGGAGACTAGAGTGAGCCGATATGGTGGCGGCGGATACCCGATATTAAATATGTGCTGATATTATGGTATATCTGAACCCCTCAAACCAATTTTCTTTTTAGCTGATAAAGAAACTGATTTTTAATTTATGCGTGGCCATAACACCAGAAGATAATAGGGGTGGTGACTTTGGAGTAAGACAGGCTCAACTGCTGCTGTTTTCAGGCAGCAGTTGCTGATTTTATTCTAAGAACTAAACTGTCACTCAACAAAGGGACAAGGCAGGGGGCAGAAGCTCCCTTGCTGTGAGATAATCATCTGTAGAAAGTTTGAGGGAGAGTGATATGCCACTCCCACCCCCACTGTGGCCTGCTATAACAGGTGCTGTAAGAGATAATCATCTACTGCCTGTATTGGGGGTCACCGAATTACCAACTTTGCAGGCGGCACACTGCAGCTCCACCTTGTCATTTCAGTATTTCAAATGTTTTAAAAGCAATATGAAATCTGACATTCTGGCAACTGGCAGTGCTTCAATATTACTCAGTAAAATAAGGGTATGCTTAATTTAAAAACTATACATATTAATATTCTTTTATTTTCTGTATATAAACAAAGTTGAATGATGCTGAGAAATGTGTTACACAACCTTATAGATTTAATATTTTTTATTTGATAAGTTTGAAACATAAATGGTTTAAGTTGCCCTGACTTAAGGTTAAAAATATATCACTAAAGTATTTTTTTGAGTGCTGCTTTTATTCTCCAATTTTGAAGAATTTATGTGAAATTAATTTACCTATTGTTTTGTATGTTTACTTACAGCATCAAATAGTACATAGTGTGACACTGACTTTACAACAGATTTCCATCAGCTTTCCAAAATACTTTTAGTGCTAGTAGAACTCTTTCAGTTCATTACTCATACATTCATTATATCAATATTGGCTGTATCGGCAAGGAAGTATCAGTTTGTACCGGCAACTGTAAAAATTTGTATCGGCACAGCACTAGTCGAGATATTAAAATGGCATGTGTTTGTGTTTTGTGACACCGTCTTTTTGCTGACAAATTTATGTAAAATGGATATTGTGAATTCTGAATTCTGATAAAACACCGAAAGTCACAACCAAAGACTTTTATTCTCCTCCCCACTTCTTGTTTTTAAAGTTTACTGATTTAACAGAAAACAGTCAATACACAAGTCATCCCATGTGAAAATAATTATAATCAAGATTTTAACCACAACTTTCTATTAGGGAATTCTGCTACTTTCCTCACGATTGCTGAAGCAAAATCAAAACCAACTATTTGTGATACATTTGCAAACAGCGCACTGTAATTTATTGTCAAACTACACAATTTACAGAGCCTTTTGCCGGTTCACTTGTAAACATAACTGNTCAAGATTTTAACCACAACTTTCTATTAGGGAATTCTGCTACTTTCCTCACGATTGCTGAAGCAAAATCAAAACCAACTATTTGTGATACATTTGCAAACAGCGCACTGTAATTTATTGTCAAACTACACAATTTACAGAGCCATTTGCCGGTTCACTTGTAANCTTGTAAACATAACTGACATAAACAATTGGTTTTGATCTTGCAAAACTCTTGTACAGTAAACTGATAAGAAATTGTCTGATTGAGGTCTGTGATGTTACTGAAATTTGCATAATAGACATACAGGATGTATGCAGGGTAATGTTACAAACTTTCAGGGATGATTGAGAAGGGCACCAGCATTCATTTAAGATAGGGAACCCCGGTCCTGAAACGCCTCTGCCGAACATTACAACGAAAACAATATAGGGATGCGTATTTCAGTGGAATACGACGACAGCCGGGGCGTTGTGGAAGAATGTATTACATTTATTGTCATATTTAAAGTAATAGCGTTATCTTGAAGCCTGCAAACCAGGCCTTTCCCCAGCTCGGAATTGAATTTGGTGCCTGGATGGTGGCAGTTAAGCTTGCTAACATCAATGCAATGAGTTTGGCAACATGTCCTGTAGGCATAGTACAGCACAAGGGATGGAGAATGTATGCTCCACTATTGCACGGTAGATGGAATAGGGTGTGTGTGCCAGGTGCGACAGAGCTTTGTGCTACGTTGAACACCTGTTGTGAACTGTGGTGTTAATAGCTTCTCTGTTATGTACGTAGTTCATTAATACATTAAATTAGTTCACAAAGTTCTGTAAGTTATCGTATTCTACTTTAATAGGCATCCTAACACTGCTTTGATCATAATGTTCAACAGAGGCATTTCCGGATCGGGGTTCACTATTTCAAATGGATGCTGGTGCCCTTCTCCATCATCCCTGAAAGATTGTAGCATTACCTTGAATACATCCTGTATGTGTAAGATGTGTTTAGAAATTATTAGTGCTTATTGTCATAGTATCAGCCAGGCCATTGATACTGTCAATCTGTTGTAAATGTAGCAGTCATCAGTGTGTTTAGGTAGCAATAATTAAAATGTGTGTCTGCAAAATCATTACCAACATTGTAGCTTTTTTTTTTTCTCCTTTTTTTTAATGTGGACATTTTTTTTTATGGTTGTCAACAAAATTGAAACTTAAGTTTAAAAATTTGCAGCAAATTGTCGGAAGCTAAGCCCTCAGTGTACATGGACTTCTGCCAGTCAATGGAGAAGGAACTTGATAGCTGTCTTCTGAGTGATCTCAAGGTGAGTTTTTACATGTGTTACAGTAGAACCCGCTTATAAGGTTCCCTTTTAAAGGGTTTTCCCGCTTATAAAGCAGGATTTTTCTAGCCCGGAATGTTTCTCCATAAGAACAAAAACAAACATTCCCGGAAATAATGTTTTCATTTTTCCATGATTAATGCAAATTGTGAAGGAAGTGCACTGGGAAAGGAAAACCTCAATGGAAAAGATGCTCGACTTACACTGCTTTTCAAACAAAGTTTGTAGTTTTTATACCAAGCCCCACCCTGCTGAGATAATCTACCAGCTTGACATTGACGAGGGTCAGTCAGCCTAGATGTCATGCACCCCCCCTCCACATCAATGCTTTCCTTCTCTCTTCTCTTTCTCCCACCCCCCTCTTTCTTTTGTAAGGGTAACAAGATGTCATGCCTGACACACACCAGTGGAAGGCTGTTTAAAGGAGCGTGACAGACCATTACATTACACAAATACAGTGTGGATTTTCTGTCTCGAAAAATTAATGTTTCTGTGCCTTTCTAATTTTGACATGTGNATGGGACTGGATATATGGGGTATGGTAGTTTTTATAAAGTTTGTCGGTCTCTAAATGTATAATAATTACTTTCTTACAGATTTTGATATTTCAGTTTTTCAGCAGTACAAGATTGGGAATACAAAATAAGGTAACGAGTCTGTCTAGTAGGCATACATTTTTTTGGCAGTAACAGTACAAACGAGTTGAATATTCTTGAAAACTGTAGCCTACTATATATATTTTTTTTAGGAAGTCGAAGCTAACAAAAAGCTTTAAGGAAACGTACTTGCAAGCTTCTCTTTGACTTCGCTTCGCATCACATTTAAAAAACGACCTTCGCACATGCCCAGTTAATAAAATACATCACTTTTAATTAAGTAGGAACTTTGTCTTTTAGTGAAAAATTAAAATGAGTGCCTCTAAGAAAAGACGAGCATTTTCATTAGCTGAAAAGTTAATCTTAATCACACACGTGGACAGTAATCCCGGTAGAACACGCACAGCAATTCCTCGGAATTTGGAAATCCCAGTGACTTCTCTGAACCGAATCATTGATGCTATAAGGAGACAAACTCCCGTGAAAGATTTTATGTTAAGTATTTTTCTTGTAGACAATTTTGTGTGCTTTGGTACCAGGAGACAAACTGCCACGAACAATTGTGCTTGTTTTGCATGTACAGTAATCTTTTGCTCGTATACTAATTTGATGATTTCGCAACCAGGAGATAAAATTTCTTAAAAGATCATGTATTTAAAAAAAAATGTTTGTTTTGTTCATTATGTAAAAATGTGTGTTTATTACGGTGCATAATTTTATATCTTTTGGTGTCCAGATTCTTGAATTTTTGTGTTTCCCTCTTATAGTGTTTTCCTGCTTATAGTGTCACTTTCTTGTGGACCCCTGAAGAACCTTATAAGAGGGTTCCACTCTATGGTATTTTATCTTGTGAAGCTGAATGACTTCAAGAAATACATTGAAACCCATTTTTTTTTTCCACTGTTCAAGAAGAGAAAGAAAAAAAGTGTAAAATGCATGCAAAGTAACATTGTGTCCAGTGATTGGGAAATGCAGGAAAAGTTGGAAATGTACTGGATTTGAAATGTTGTGGANCAGTAATCTTTTGCTCGTATACTAATTTTATGATTTCGCAACCAGGAGATAAAATTTCTTAAAAGATCATGTATTTAAAAATGTTTGTTTTGTTCATTATGTAAAAATATGTGTTTATTACGGTGCATAATTTTATATCTTTTGGTGTCCAGATTCTAGAATTTTTGTGTTTCCCTCTTATAGTGTTTTCCTGCTTATAGTGTCACTTTCTTGTGGACCCCTGAAGAACCTTATAAGAGGGTTCCACTCTATGGTATTTTATCTTGTGAAGCTGAATGACTTCAAGAAATACATTGAAACCCATTTTTTTTTTTTCCACTGTTCAAGAAGAGAAAGAAAAAAAGTGTAAAATGCAGGCAAAGTAACATTGTGTCCAGTGATTGGGAAATGCAGGAAAAGTTGGAAATGTACTGGATTTGAAATGTTGTGGAAAATGTCAGGGAAATGTGCAGGAATTTTTCTGAATAGCTGGAATTTTTTCTGGGTTATGAAATTGATGTTAGAACTTATTAATGTCACTTAAGACCCCCGTCTACCTGGAACTTTTTCCCACGTTTAGGCCGAGAAGCGCGGGAGCGATAAGGGCGACACTGCCACGCGCATCAAGTACGCCATCGCCGCTAAGCGCAAGGCTCTGAACTGGCGTGCAGTGTTCTCGTCATGCTGCATGTACCTATGGGACTTTCAGCTGTGACCATATAATTTTATTAGTGGGAAGTCTTTAGGAAGGTTCAGTGCAGGCCCCTATAGTAGTTTTGTATGTATCTGATGTGTACATTTTGAGCTACAGCGCCTTGGAAAGGCCGTTTTTAGCGGTTTTGGAGTACTCTGAATTAATGTTTCTAACGTATGTGATGTTTTGAAAGTACTTAACAGCTCTCTTCTGAAGTGTGTATTCTTTTCGTAGATCAGCACGTTGGACGCACGCTTAATAGTTTCATTGAAAAACGTGTATTTGGAACACTGCAACGCAGTTCAAGCGCCAGGTAGACGGGCGCCTTTAGGAACTAATGGTTAATAACTTGCATGTCTTTGAAAGTCTGAATACTACAGCATGTTACCAGTAACTAAATTCACGCAGAGGCACCCCCCCCCCCCNTAGAGGTTGTATTATTGCGGCAGGGAAGGGGTGGTGTAGGAATGCCTGTTTTGCATCATAGCCTGAGCCTGACCGCCTCTCTGCCGGCCTAGTGCTGCCTGCTGCAGATGTTTTTTTAAAGAATGTTGTTGGTTTTTTTAACATAAATTTGTTCCACCAATGGTGGATTCGCAACATCTACCCCAACATACAGTGGGACCCCGATTTTACGAGTATTGGTTTTGAGGCAGTCATTTTACAAGGCCGTTCCCATGAACCATAAAAAATCGCAAAAATTGATTTTAAAAAATGGAAAAATCCTTGAAAGAATGAAAAAAATTGCAATTAAAACCGATTAAATATACATTTGCCAGTCCACNATCATAGCCTGAGCCTGACCGCCTCTCTGCCGGCCTAGTGCTGCCTGCTGCAGATGTTTTTTTAAAGAATGTTGTTTGTGTGTGTGTAATCACGAAGCAGTTATACATTTTTTAACATAAATTTGTTCCACCAATGGTGGATTCGCATCTACCCCAACATACAGTGGGACCCCGATTTTACGAGTATTGGATTTGAGGCAGTCATTTTACAAGGCCGTTCCCATGAACCATAAAAAATCGCAAAAATTGATTTAAAAAAATGGAAAAATCCTTGAAAGAATGAAAAAAATTGCAATTAAAACCGATTAAATATACATTTGCCAGTCCACNAAAAAAATGGAAAAATCCTTGAAAGAATGAAAAAAATTGCAATTAAAACCGATTAAATATACATTTGCCAGTCCACAGCGATAAAATATATGGGTTTTATTATTAGTACTCTTTATTTGTGTGCTGCAATAAGAAAGGGTGAAGGGGGGCAGAAAATCCATTAAAAAATGTGGGAGTGGTGTTTTGAAACGAGCGCACCGCATGGTGCCTGAAGGTTAGCCTTCCCTGTGCTGCGTTACACGTGATGTCACACAGCGATTTTGCCCTTTACCCACCCCCTCCAACTCTCCCCTCTCCCCCCTCTATCACACCTCGCTACAGTCCCGGCCTGCTTATCTCTTGTGGCGACTGGCGACAGCAATGGTCCACTATTGCACGCATAGCAATAAGGCTGGCCAATAACAGCATGTATTACCCACCTCCACCTTTATCCCTTTACCCCTTAGTGTTGAGATCACTTCACCATTTTAGTTACCATATTTACTGCATTGTAAACCAACCTTTTATTATCAATTAGAATCTTTTAAAATCACGCCTCGACTTAGAATTGGGACAAGCAATATTATATACAGTTGTGACCAAGTATATTTATGTGATGCTATTTGCCTCCCTGTGAGACACAGTGAGGGTCATAGAGTATGGGTTACCTTTACCAGGCACAAGCTATGGGTGCCTTGGATGTTGAATAGGGGTAAACAATAACTTGGTCTCTCAGTGCTTCAGTTTACAAAGTTGATATTTGGCTTAAATGAACACACACATACACTTGCACTGCGAGACTGTTCCCCGAAAGTTATGAGCCTGAAAGGCGCTTTAAAATACTTTTAATAACTGCTTCTGACGCCATGGGGGAACGCTAGCAGTCGGGGAAAGTCCCCTAGAGCGACAATTCTGGTACTTAGCTGTTTTTCCTGTTAGGGCTGTTCCGGCGGTAGGTTGAGGTCCAGTCAGCTGGGCGGCTCTTCACAGGCTCTCTGCTCGGTCTCGTTGGCGTGGTGGATATAGCTGGCGTCCTCCTTCAGGGCTGACCCTTCGGCCTCGATGACGGCTTTCCATGACACGACTGTTCCTGGGTTCTGTCCTCGGCGACCTCACGACACGACTGACTCCCCTCGGCGCGGCACTTCAACTGTCCACCTACCGCGTCCCGGCGTGGTGCTCCTCGGTGAGCTCACCACCCGACCACCACCTCTCGGCACCTGGTTGCATCTCTCACTTCCTCCACGTGTCGAAACCGCCGAACAACTGATCTGTCCCCTCGGAGTGATGCCCCTCGTTGAGGCCACCACTCAACTCCTGCTCTCGGCGTCGCACAACTAACTAACTTCGCGTCCCGGCGTGGTGCTCCTGGCGAGCCCCCACCCGACTGCCGCCTCTCGGCGCGGGGATTCAACTGCTTACTTCCTCCACGTGTTGGGACTCTTAACCCCCCTCTCGGGCGATTCCTTAGATGCCATCAGTGTTTCCCACGCATCTCANCCAAGCACCGTCAGCCCTTCCCACACATCTAACTAGAGGTGCGTCGTCGAAACTCAAGTCGCCTTCTCTGCTGTTTTTCACGCGACTTACTCGCGGAGGGGGAGGGGGGCCGCGGTGATTCCGCTCGTCACCTTCAGCCTTTTCTCATGTATCTTGACTCTAGGCGCGTCTGTGGCGCTTCCAGACACCGCCCGCCTTGCCATGTGTCCATTTTCTCACACGTCTTTCTCTGGAAAAAAAGGGGGGGGGTATTCCGCCCATCACGTCAGCGTTTTCTTGCGTATCTTGCCTATAGGGTGCGTCTGCGATATTTTAGCCGCCGCCCGCCTTCCCACATATCTCATTCTGTGTGCGTCTGCGATATTCTAGCCTTGTGGTAAACGCCTATCCTGGGGGCCCAAATTGGGGATGCTGGTTTAAGATGGCGGGGGGTGTGACAGCGGCACTTCAGAATACTAACAATATGCGGCACGCGTCATATGTATAAAACATGCAGCTAAAGTGGACAGTGTATACTTATCAGTATCTTTGCAGCCCTAATACTAATATAATAAAGTGTTCCCAGTTCATGAAAATGTGTGGTTTTTGTCGAAAGCACACCCTTTTATCGCTTGGCTGGGTCTGATCTCTAACAAGGTCACTGCTGCAGTCGTGGAGTATAGCCTGCTAAGCCGCTGTCCTCTCCCTTCTACTTCCTCCTCACTCCCTTCCCCACCTCTGTCCAACCTCCCACCCGTAGTCACGCCGCTGGTCGGCGGGTTTTCTCTGGTATCTGCTGTTTCCCCCACCCCTTCATTCCAGCAGTGCTCCATACTCACCTCAATCACCCTCATCAGCTCTCAAGACCTCGCTGTTAAGAGGCGCCCAAATCTCTTCACTAGTCACGCCCACACCGCTCTGCTCCCTTCCTCTATCTGCCCCTCCAGCCATGCCTCTGCTACCTTCCTTTTTCCCTCTAGCCAAGCCCACACNCTGTTAAGAGGCGCCCAAATCTCTTCACTAGTCACGCCCACACCGCTCTGCTCCCTTCCTCTATCTGCCCCTCCAGCCATGCCTCTGCTACCTTCCTTTTTCCCTCTAGCCAAGCCCACACCACTCCAAGCTCCCTTCCACAACCTGACTTATTTTTTTCATATCTTTATCTTCTCCCCCTTGATGCCTTACCCCTTGTCAACATCAGCATTCTTACCCTCTTGCCCCTAACACCTCCACCCCCCCTTTTGAAGAATCTGCCACCACATGCAGCTGAATTTTCTTTGTCCTTCTCTTCTCTCCCTACATTCACGCAGCGTGGCTTTAGCTGTCTCATCTTTTCTCCACTTCCGCCCCTTTTCTCCCACACTCCCCTCTACAAAACCATACACCAGATGTGAAAACTCTGGCACGATTAATGACCTCACCGTAATTTGGCTTGCATTCTTCTGAGGTAGACATCAAGCCTACCTATACAATAAAAACAACTGTGCCAGTGTAATAAATGTTTAAAGATGGACATTGTACTGTCAACTTAATGTATGCACAATTAGTGTGCACAGCTGTGTTTACACTTTTTTGGTGATAAGGAAAAGTCATATATAAATAATGTTCTGGGGTATAATTTTATTCGGAAGACGTCTGTCTATTGGGATAAATTAATATTTCATTAATAAATTGTTTGATTTTTCTGCAAGAAGTTACTGGAAATAACTTTGGGCTTGTTTAAAGTAACTTAGCGCCCAATGTTTCCATTTTTATTGTGACAAGGGAAGGTTGTTCATATTGTTTTGGGGTGTAATTTTATTCATGAGAGGTCGGTCTATTGACATAAGCTAATATTTCATTAATAGATTGTCTGATTTTCCTGCAAGAATTTACTTGAAATGGACTTTGCGCTCGTTTAAAGTAACTCAGCGCCTGATGCTTACTTTTTTTTTGGGACAAGGGATGGTCGTATATACTGTTCTGGGGTTTATTTTTATTTGAGTGACGTCTGTCTATTGAAATAGTTCAACATTTTATTTTAAAAACTTGTTATTTTTGTACTAGAGATGATTAAAAACCTACTTAACTTGAAAAATGCACACTTTTTGGGTTGGGGGGTCAAAATCTAGCTGCAGCGATTTTGCGAGGGCATCAATTTTGAGGCCATTTTCAGGAACCATGAGGCCTCGTAAAATCGGGGTGAGACTGTAACCAGTCAAGATGAATATCTTCCAGTTCTTTTAGTGTCAATTTATTATTGTATTTACATTTTTTTCATTGCAGTATTTATGTTCTTTTGCTCTCTGTCCACACTGTGCAGCATTTTTTGCAAAGATGTTGCAGTTTTTAATTGTGCCAATGGGAATCTATAGTTCTTATGTCATTTCATCGCAAGTTCCCACAAACTCATTAGGCTTTAGCATTCCTTAATATTTATTAAACTGAAAAATGTTTGCGACATTTTTTTCACCATCACGCAAAACAAACCTGAGTTAATATTATAAAAAATATAACTCTTCTGAACATGAATTCATACACCACTTTATTTACAGTGCTGACGATTATTTCCATAGACTTGGGAAACATTGCGACCATGCCAACATGGTGCACGGTAAAATTTCACTAGTTCTTGCAGTGGCAGTAAAATTAGACTATTGCTGCCATTTTGCTTTATCAGTGTTCATTGTGCTCTGATAGTACTGCACACACTATTCCAAGTTGAACTTACTTTAGTTTCAAGAACTCATTATTACTACATCTGGCGTTGGCAACAGTATCAACATTATGTTTTGTATGCGACATAAAAAACTGGTACAGAAAAATTTCTGCAACGTAATTTATGGTGAAAGCAAAGCCTTAAAGTAGAAGTAAAGTGGATCTCCTTATAGTGATGCAACCAGCAACACAGTAAATGCACAACTTTTTAAAAAGTACTGTAGGTACTTTCAAAATCGCAAGGAAAATATGGCTTGAGTTTCATATGAAAGATAAATGTTTATATTTTATTTACTGTAAAATATGTTACTGACGTAAGTCTCTTTGATGGGTAATTTAATTAATTATTAACGAAAATTTCCATTTCTTACCGAAGAATGGGTGTATTTCTTCTGCGAATAAATAATAAAATTGACTTTATTAAAAAAATACTTCATTTTGCATGAGAAAATATTTGCATAACATTTTATAGGTGTGCTAAAAGTTACGTTTATGAAAATAAGTTACAATACATATTACACCTGTTGACTAGATTATTTATTTTTAAAATTAAAAATAATGTCAAATAGAGCATTTTTTTTTTTTTTGCACAAATACAAAGCTATCAATGTATAATTTCATATACATCATTTGCAGTTATGATAACATGTAAAATAACCTTACAATCTTGGAAATACATAAGAATTCTATGATATACCTAGGAAACTGCTGCCTTTGTAGCGCAGTGGTAGAAAGTGGAACTACGTGAAGATGTCGAAAGATGAATGAACAGGGAGGGCGAGGTGATGATGTGCGTGATAACAGGCCTGGTAATGGGTTGTGAACAGTTGGAAGAGGACTGAGCACCTGCCTACCAACAGAGGCGGATGGGACGCATGTCTGCCTGGCTATCGCTATGAGCATTTGCTGCTGCCTATAAAAATGACAGTGATGCAAGTAATGCGATCATGAGCAACTGACCATTGCAGGTCTATGTTATTATGCCTGTTGCCATGCAGCAAAAAATATCATTTTATTATGTAAATCGCACACATTTCACTCATCTCAGTTTGAAACTGAAATTTCAATCTGTAATCACAGGAAACTTACAATTATGGAAGTTGTCATGTTTAAAACACAATAAAATGTAAGTACAGCACACAAGAAAAATTTTATTGTATGTTCTTGTCTATACAGTGGCATTTGAAAGGAATGGTTATGTGTAAAATCAATGAAAATATGATTGAAAAGGAGTAATATTTGTGAATGATTAATAAAATTTTCATCTTATCGTTTATGCAATTTATGGAGAGAGAAAAATAATTATTTTCTAAGTCTTCCTTAAACTCACTTTCTTCATAGAGCTGCAACTAACTGCACAACTTTCTGCATAGCTTACCAAACTATACTAGAGCAACTGTCATAATTTAAAAGAAAATAAGTTGTATTTATTTTATTGATTGTATTATATGTGATAGATTAATGTACGTATTTAATTAAAGTCATAGTATTATAGCCTGAAAGTATTGTAAACGTATTATATATCTGATTTGACAAATATTTTTGTAAAATTTTAAATTTTTATTTGTAATATGCCATATTTTAAAATAACTTAAAGTATCCTTTTTTCAGGTAAGAATATAGACGTTACTATTTACTTCTAAAGAAAATGTTTTGGAGAATATAAAGTGACCAAATATGTATATACTCTGTTCAAAGAGAAACTAAATACACATTATTTTCATTTCGAGCTGCAATCTTTTGTCCATTGGAAGAAAATACGTCGAATGGTCCGCATGAACAGCCTGACTGTACTGAAATTGTCGCACAAGCATTTGAAGTTACTGTGCTGTGTTACTAGGGAGAAGGGACTGATGGGGGTTACGCACACTGATTAGTCTGGCCAACACAAGTCACGCTACTCGTTCTGCAGTCCGGTTCAGATGCATGGCTGCCAGGTGTGTTGCGATCAAGTGTTTGAAGGCTCTACAGTGGTTTTGTGATCTAAGTAAAAGAATGTTGGTACACCAGAAGCATCCAGTTGAAAAAGGCACGAGTTTCCCTTCAAGAAAAAAAGAAAAACAGAAGTGGCTTACACCTAAATATCCTAAAGAAGCACCGGTAAGGTACAACATAATACTTGTTATTAAACACAATTATTTTAAAAATTGTGTTTGTGTGCGCGAGCGTGTGCACAAAAGAGAGGGAGAAAAAAGGGTGTGGGAAATGGTGTATTCACGTAAGCGTGTATACACACACACTCACAAATACACAGAGAAGAGTTGAAACCTGACTGCTGGTGTTGGATATGTATGTATTTCTTTCCCCGGTTGTATTGTAGTTTATCCGTGCAATATCGCAGTAGCACACCAGGGTCATTCATAACAGGGCCGCCAAATCTACCAACTTCGTGAGTTGGGACCGAGCAAGGCATGCGTACATGAAGTTATAACTAGTGAGTTAACGAGTGACAGAAAAAGAACAAAGTGCTGTTTATAATGGAACGTTTCGCCCATCCGTAAGTCCTGATTAAAATATACTGTATCCATCCATTCTCACAGTCAGACAAAAGTCCCGGATATCAGTAAATATAAAGAGAGAAAGGAAGTATACAGAAATACACTTTTACTCTCTTTACATATAGGTTCGACACTCAATAAGACGAGATTCAACCTACCTCATAAAAATGTTTTCCATTAAATTAAGAAAATTTAGCCTAATATTTTGCTTCCAACAGCCCTTCTACTGTGATTTCAGGGATACCCACCCATGTGAAACACTTGTTCTCATTCATCCGTTTTAAATGCATCAGACTCTTTTTCAGTGAATCTCCTACAATAAAATGTTTATTTTAGACAAGGGAAATCCAGACGCCATACATGAAGCCGTGCTCACAGTTGACAAAGGTAGTTTTATGGATACCTTCACATTCCCTATAATACGGACGAAAATCGCTGTGGGTTGCCACCCTTAATTTCCCGACAACAATTTCTAAACAATACGACACAATGCCGTCCACCGTGTGGTATACCTCGTTTATTGGGATGTCACCGCTTGTCGGACAAAAACGGACTCAGTCAGCGTGCTAGAAGTATCAATTGAAATATGTGTGGTCTGTTCTTCCTTTTTCGAAATAAGTTTTAATTTCTTGACACAGGAGTTTTAGAGAAAGCTGCAATGCTATTGTTATCAATAGTATACAGTTTTCTTTGTTTTTTATTATATGCTGTTAGATGTCGTAAACATCAGTATGTTAGTAAAAATTGGAAAAAAAATTTAACTCTTGAACACTTGTAGCTTTACAGGCGCCGCGCCGTGGATGCTGACAGAAACAATTTGTTTCGTCTTAAAATGGCCAGACACACATTTTTACACATACTGGCTAGATGTTCGCGTCTGAAGGAAGTATAACACTTGATGCATGTACAGTTATTTACGTCTACATGTGTGTGTGTGTGTGCACACGTATACTGTATATGTAAATAAATTACTATAGTTATGAGTTCACTTTACCCGTAAATTGTGTTACTGCATAGCGAGATGAATGTGTTGNAATTTCTTGACACAGGAGTTTTAGAGAAAGCTGCAATGCTATTGTTATCAATAGTATACAGTTTTCTTTGTTTTTTTATTATATGCTGTTAGATGTCGTAAACATCAGTACGTTAGTAAAAATTGGAAAAAAAATTTAACTCTTGAACACTTGTAGCTTTGCAGGCGCCGCGCCGTGGATGCTGACAGAAACAATTTGTTTCGTCTTAAAATGGCCAGACACACATTTTTACACATACTGGCTAGATGTTCGCGTCTGAAGGAAGTATAACACTTGATGCATGTACAGTTATTTACGTCTACATGTGTGTGTGTGTGCACACGTATACTGCATTTGTAAATAAATTACTATAGTTATGAGTTCACTTTACCCGTAAATTGTGTTACTGCATAGCGAGATGAATGTGTTGTGTAATTTTTGTAACTAATTTCACAATTATGAGAGTGTAATGAACAAATACGTGTTGAAAACAAAACTTCTCAAACTTGTGCCATGCTTCAAGATGAAACGTACAGGATAATTATGAACAATGTCGTAGATAATACTTACCGCACATACAAATGTTTGTTTACAAATTCTCTCTCTATCAGAATGCTGCCCGGATTCGTGAATCTCGGTGCCAAGTGACGTATGCAAGGCTATACGTGTTCGAGTACATAGGAAGCTGCCGAGAAGGCAAGGCTAAGGGCTGGTTTATAAAAATCGCAATAACACAACACTGGAAAAATCGCAACGACGCAAAATATTGAACTCTGAAATTTTTAGGTAGGTGCCTTTTATAAAAGTTGCAAGAAACTTTTATGAACTGGTGCCTAAAGTTTTCAGAGTTCTCTTTCTTGCGTCGCTGCAATTTTGCCAATGTTGTGTTATTGCGTTTATTTTGTGAACCAGGCCTAAGGAATGCCTTTCCCCTCCTGTGTGTATACATAGAGTATATATAGTACTAGTACAGAGTGGACACTCAGTGTTATCCAATGGGCAGGTTTTTGTTGCAATCGCTATGAGAAAACACAAACTAGATAAACACAAAATCGAATTCACTGCTCCTTTAAAAATTCTCTTTAGGCACAGCTCAACTCATTTGTGATACTTATAACTATTTTACGCACTGCAGCTCGGACTGGCGGTGAGCTCCTGTTATGAGCTTTCTGGGGTCACCCACCTCGTCCCTCCCCGGACACACCAGGCTGACGTGCTCCCTGCNTGAGCTCCTGTTATGAGCTTTCTGGGGTCACCCACCTCGTCCCTCCCCGGACACACCAGGCTGACGTGCTCCCTGCTTCGTCTCCCCACCCCCTCTCAATATTTTACATGTGTAGCCAAGGAATAATTGACAGCGTCGAGACCTGGCTGGAGTCACAGCCTCTCCTCCTCCCCCTGCTAGAGGAGCTGATAAATATAGAGATGGTGCAAGAATATTCAGGGAATTAGGACCCTCGGCGAAACGCGAGACTTAGCAAAATTTCTGGATGATGGTTTACGGCCCTATAAATACAAGCCACCGCGGGACTGCGGAGAGTCTGAGTAGAAGCCTTTTGACTGAATGCAGGCGCAAAGTCAAGTGCGAGACGACGGCGGACCAGGTGTTCGTGGTTGGAATAGACTAAAGAGCGTGAAACCCGACGAGTGAAGCCTACTGTGCGTGAGGGCACTCAGAACTCTAGAACATCGCGGACTGGTAGGACATGGACATTTAATACGGATTTTATTCTAAATAGTGGAACTGTCAAATATGGACACATNCATCGCGGACTGGTAGGACATGGACATTTAATACGGATTTTATTCTAAATAGTGGAACTGTCAAATATGGACACATCATTTATAATGTAATAGGTTTTGATACACTGTCTATTGGGACTGATTTTTAATTATTTAATTACATTAATTCCTTTGAGGTGATTGTAAATTGGTTTGATTGAAGTCAGTAATTGTAAGCAGCAAGTTATATGAATTAATTGTGAGAAGTTGAGTCAAGAAAAATTGGAAAAAAAATATTATATTAAAAACTATATTAATTAAAATTTTGCTGCACTGTATCAAATGTTTTCAAATTAATGTAATTCAGTAAATCCATTTCCAAAGAGTTATCATTACCAAAATAAAGCGGAAAAACAAAGGAACGTAGTTGGTCTGTGCCCTACAAATTGCAAAATTGTTATTACTTATTGCCGTACGGTTTATAGGAAATTCTACATTTTGTAATTTACAGCTTATTCTATTTCACGAATGAGTACACCTTTCTGACGGCCAGTGTCTAGTGATGTATCTGAACAACATTCCACCTGGAACAACTAAAATCAGCCGATGCCCATCACCTTACCTTCACTAAATATAGCTCCTTGAAACATTTAACAGACTAAAAAAAGGTAGCATACACTACTTCTACATGCATGGCACCACTAATAACGGCCTACTTCTAAATTCCTAACCTAATGTTCAACAATTTGCTGCCAATGTGTCATCATCGCATAAAGAACTGGTGCTCTTGGCCTGCTGTGGTACGGTAACATATTCCATGTGTGAAGGTTAGCATGAAGGAAATGGGCGAATTGCTGTATTATACCACGAAAACCAAAAAATTTTGTATGGAAATAATGACAACAACTATATCAGAAATGTTGTTGGTTGGAAACATACATGCATACATGGCATACGTACGTATAGATGCAAATATACGTCCATGAAGATAAATACTGGTATCGTGCGCACCTGACACACACAACAGTACACATAAGAATACACATATCACATAAGACTAACTCTTCAAAAGAGTAAGGTATGCGAGGAAAATTAACATGCAATAAAAATACTGCTTCTTCCAGCGCGTTACATAACTGAAGATCAACGTTCTCTAGCACGAATTACTTACCAAAGCCTTCCACAAAATATTTGCAATTTCCATTTAAAACTTTTGAAAAATTTGGAAACAAAAAAAAATGCGTTTTCGCTAGGCAGTGGAAACGTAACTTAGTTGATTTATAAGTGTCACCTGATTCAAGTTAATTTTTAAATTTTCTGTCTACAACAGTTTTGTAAGGCTATTTGCACTTTAAACCGTTTATGTAAATAACCGCCTGCTTTTCATATTACGTAAAAGTAACTTACTGAACAAATATGTTAACATACTTGAAAGTAGTTCTGTTACTTGTTTCTTCTTAATATAAATTTTATTTTCAGGTCTGACATATTTTTTGAGGTATTACAGCTCCATTTGNCTGTTACTTGTTTCTTCTTAATATAAATTTTATTTTCAGGTCTGACATATTTTTTGAGGTATTACAGCTCCATTTGCACTTCACCAAATATATACGTTGTAAATTATAAACCATTACATTAGTTACTCATTACTATGCCCAGGACAAAGAAATTAATTTTTTTAATTAGAGGTAAACAAAAATTACGAGGAATACTATTTATTTATGAGTCTTTTGTTTNAGAAATTAATTTTTTTAATTAGAGGTAAACAAAAATTACGAGGAATACTATTTATTTATGAGTCTTTTGTTTGGTGGCAAAGTTGAGGCAGCAGCCTTGTCTTACTTACACACTTTTAAACCCCAATATAAACTTTCGATTTATAGTGCACAGAGAAAAACAAAGTGTTACATACACTAAATGCAATACAAAAATTTCCAGAAGTTTGTTGTAATAAATTTTTCAGAACCTTATTATAATGCTATTGTACTCTTACATTTACAGATTTAAAATATGGCAGTTTATATTTGTATGTTTTAGCTTACACAAGCAACACAGGTTCCTCGTTAAATATCCCTAGCAATTTAAAGTGTAACACTTGCAGGTTACATTAATGAACATTTTTTTTGCGCACGATTTTGGCCAGCAGGGCGCTATTGTCAGTTATACAGTTCATCAAATAAAATAATTTGTTGCTACAAAATATTTTGCAAAAAATTTTATGTAAAATGCATATCAAAATATTACCAAAATACATATTAACACAATGTTAAAAGTACTACTGTGTTAGCAAATAATTAGACAAAAAAACCGGGTCAATGTTTTTTAAAAACATTTTAACTACATTTCTTAGTATAATGTATTCACGGTAACTTCAAGATTTTCTGAAGCCCTGCTAAAGATCTACTTTCAGGGACCCGATTATGTATCCTTCCGCAGTATGTAATCAAAACATTGCCATGTGACACCTGTCAAACGTTTTGCAAACAAAAACAGTGCCATGTGGGTACTCTCAAATATTTTGTAAACAAACAGTGCCTTGTGGGAACTGTCAAATATTTTATTAACAGTGTCCATGTGGGAACTACCAACATTTATTTTTGAAGAGAAACAATGCCATG
>NQII01009736.1:0-10171 GCA_002778355.1 Clitarchus hookeri | reverse complement strand
AACTATTTCTTTTCAGCTATAACCAACATGTCCCTTCAAAATCCGTTGTTAATTCGTACGGACTTTTAACAAATTATTATAATTTATTGAAAAAATATACTTAAAACTTAAAACAACCAATTTATATAGTGCTTCAGTGCTAAAAGCAAGACAAAACCTTTTTCCATATATATATTTTTATAACCAATTGAACGTGTAACTCCTAGGGTGATTTTTCAAAGGTTCTTTTCAAAAGTATCGAAGATACCGTGAATGGATTATACAAAAAATTTTTGCTAACATTATTTCATTACGGAACAAGATATTTGGTGCAAANAAAGATACCGTGAATGGATTATACAAAAAATTTTTGCTAACATTATTTCATTACGGAACAAGATATTTGGTGCAAACATTATGCACTAACATCTTGAAAAATAAATAGAATTCTAGGTCAATTTCCCGGAAATAAACACTGCCAATATGTGTTTCATTATCGAATGATACTGCTATAATTTTATATACAAGTAAAAATAGCCAATCTTAAATGCTCCCAACCTATGTAATCAATAGTGAAAGCTTTACAAAAATGTATTATTGGCTTTTTCAATGTGCCTATCTTTCATACCGGCATGTGTGTTGTCATACACATGGGCGGAGTACTGCTAACCCAAGACCACGAGAGGAGAAGATTGGGCTTTCTCGCCTGTTTCGAGTAACGGTACTCCGGAGGGAGGGTGGTACGTGACGTCACTGAGAGTCTTGGGGCCGCTCGTGTGTCATTTATTGCTAGTTTTGGACCACAGTTTAACTCAACCTCGTGCCCAATTATTGAAACTATCGGAATTACTCCTCTAGAGGAAAGATGTCATTCCGCTATCGGAATGCCTAGAGCCAATTTTTGAACAATCGATGCTGAAACATAAAATACATAACAAAATCAATTTTGCAAGAAAAGCTGTAGTTTTGAAACGTAGTTAGTACTGTGAATCAAAACGTAATAAATTTGTTTTAGACATGCAAACATTAATGAAAAATATTTTTAAGTTTACATCCATAGCCGGAATGTTAGCAAAANAGTTTACATCCATAGCCGGAATGTTAGGAAAAATTTTGTAATGGTATATTTACACCCGAAAAATATAAATTGTTATAGTTTTACTTTTTAATTTGAATTTTATAATTTGTTACAGTATGGTAAAGTGTTTTACTGTTCTTTCGTGAATGAAGTTACGATAAAGTAATAAAATATAAAAGTTTCTTAAATATATTCTTAATTAATACTAAACCTATATCTAGCGGCAATATGAGATTACTCTTTACCGTGTTCTATCATGGGCTAAGTTATTTTATTGGCAAATGTTAGCAGATTTACATCAATACAACTTCTTTTAAGGAAAAAACAAATCTGCATGAAATATAAGAGTTCCTGTGGATTACCAATGTCTGACTTCATTATTTATAATATATCAGTTAATAGTTTCATCGCCACTGTAGATGTTTATTTTTTTAAGGGAGTTGCAATTACTTATCCCGGATTATCTACAAATAAATAAAATTTATATTAATGTATTTTAAAGCAAATTTTCCTACTACAACAGATTTAATGTGATTGGTTCAGCTTCGGTGACAACACACAAAATGCAACAATGCCAAGTTGTAAAATAGATTCTTCAAAAATTCTATACATTTTATTTCGACAGTTACTAGTCGTCTCAAAAATTCATATTTTGGCATCGCAACACTCGTTTCCGGAATGGAAGTATCGGAACAATCTGCTAGAGGATTTATTCCGATAGTTTAAAAAAATTGGGCCCATGTTTAATTTGAGTATATTTGTTTTATTAGACCTGACTAATATTTATCAGTTATCTTCAGCTAATTTCTGGAGGATATTCTGCGGAATTATTCCATGCACATGAAACGCGATGTTCATCTAACTTTTTCTTGCATAAGCTAATGAAGATTTTATTTTTATATAAATCACTTTCGGGACAGTAATATAAATATATCAAAGAAAAGAATATGTTTGATATATATTGCAAAACAGTAGCTGTACCAACGTGCAAACGAGTATTAGATACAAGTTTTACCCTTAGCTACGGTCTCAACTGGCCAGTCGCTGCGACAGTGACATAAGCGCACACCACTCAATGTACCGTTACTCAAACCGGTTCGCTCGGGTCAACCTCCCTTTGCTAGCAGTCTTGCTGGTAGCCCTCAAACGCATTGTTTTATCGCAGAGAGATATCTACTATAGGTGACGGGTCATTGGAGAAGCAGGCGGATGACTTGGCCTGCTCTCTGACACTCTGTGGTTCTGAGAATGTATTGCAAGCTGTCTGAGAAAGAAGGAGGTATNATAGGACTGTGGTGCCATCTAGCGGATGGTTTGGAAGTATTTACAAATCAGTTGGCAGTACCCTTTGGGCGACAGAGAATCACACTACCTCCCTCTTGACCTTTACCTTAAGCTTATAAGGGAGTCAATGGGACCTGGGAAAACCAGTGCAGTAAGTGGGAAGACATAAATACAGAGAACGTAAAAATTGGCTTCTACTGTATAAGAAATAAATTGTCATCTTTTATCCTGTGATGAAATGGAAGTGGCAACAAATACATTGTTGTGAGAGCCTAGCTGTTCATAGGTTACTTTTAACGTTTACTGTAACTTTTTATGTATGTATTTATACAGCTCGCCTCCAATTGTCAAAATGTACTATGTATATTGCACAAGTTAAATGTACAGTACAGTTAATCACATATAATAATAGGTTAGAAAGGGATTANAATGTACTATGTATATTGCACAAGTTAAATGTACAGTACAGTTAATCACATATAATAATAGGTTAGAAAGGGATTAAATTTTTTAATCTTTGTAATATCATCATAAGAGTAATGTATTTACATATCTGCTAACTTTTACGATTTGTCTGTATAATTTATGGATAAGTGCGGTATTTTATGGTTTCATGGAAGCTTATGATTATTAACAGATTAAAAAAAATGATTTATTAGAGGTTGGTTTCATTTGTCTAACTGTAAATTGAGAGATTAAACAAAGAAGTCTCTTTGTCATTGCCATCTTCTTTCTCATTGGCTGTTGCTGAAAAATTTGAGAGACTTGTTTCTCTTTGTCTCTCTTCGTATTTGTCCGTTCTATCAACAAAATTTACCAATACAGCAGTTTTTAAACATGGCCGTAAAGTCAAGATGCTGAGTTGCTGAATGGCTCTGTGTTGTTAAATTTTTTGGTAAACGAACGTATTTTTACTTCCTAGCAGTTGCTAAACATCGTTAAAAGAGTTTTAAGATGCCCGGCATATTTTTTTCGCTTTATGTGATGTGAAAATGGAAATTATTTACATACCGCTCTACGTTTTTGTGCATCATCGTTTGCTTTCAGAGCAAGGTGTTATTCGTGTTTTGCCTCTGTAAGGTAGCAAAATCACACAAAATCACTTTAACATGACCTGTGAATGGGGCGTAGCTGATTGTAACTTGCGAGCATTTTTTCACTTTATTATTTGAGGTTAACAGTAATGGTAGTGTGTGAACTAAGGATTTTTTTATTAATGTGTTTTGTGATTTTATCTTGTTTAAAAATGAGCAAGTTAAACAAAAAGCAGTACTTTCAAATTGATGCAGGACGTCTATTAGAAATGGCAATGATGTCACTGTCAGACAAGAGTTCTATAGTGCTGGTCAGAGGCACTGGTGTAGCTTTATCTTGCTTAGGTCTCACCCGGGGTAGATCCTGGCTCAGCGACTGCTGGATAGAACAAGGGTCCCGTCGTAGGGCAACTGCTGGGCTGATTGCTGGTGCGGGCGACGACGGTGTCTGATAGTGTGGGCTGGCACAGCCCGGGGGTACTGGTAGGCCTGGTCATAGACGGATTACGATTGGGTGTTGTTTGCCAGTGATCTTCAGGGGGTGATTGAAATGAGGTGCTAGGGGGACTGGGAAGTGAGGCCGCTCCAGTCGTCGAGCGGCTTGAGTTCGGTCCCGAGGGGAGGGGCTGCTGAGGGCAGACAGCAATGGTTGCAGCGTAATTGACTAGGCTTAGAGGCGTTAGCTGCCTTCTTAACTCTCCTCGTTGTACTGCTTCTATGGGTGAAGGGCATATGGGAAAGGTACTACGGTCTACCACACGAAGTAGGAGCAGACAACTAGTTCCCTGGCTAAATTGTCACGAAAAGAGTTTAGGCCACCCAGAATCGGTCGTCTCACTTCAACCGGCGAAGTACAACGCAGTGGATGAAGTTGGTTAGCTGATCTGGATGTCTAGCCGCTTCGTCGCCTGTGTTCCTAGTGGTTGGGGCTGTTCCGTATGTGGGTACCAGGTACCTCTACGTATCTGCTCCACAGTATGGGTGGCCATCTATTGGGTTATGTTTTTATGACATACGTGCGCTCGATTAAGGGTAGCCTACAGTCCTACACTAATTTCGGTAAAGTGGGTTTCAAGGCGTGGTCTCCTGCTTCTTCTTTGTGGGTTTGACGTCTACGAGGTCTGAAGTCACAATAACCATTGAATAAGCACATGGGGGTTAGGTAATAATACGTGTTTTATTCCCCAGAGGAATAGACATGGTGGTTCGTACTATTAGCTATCAATTGAATTGAAACCACCGGAAGTAGACTATGGTAAACCAGGTGAACGGAACCTAGGGCAAAACTATACAAGAGCAGAAATAGGCTAGGTAGCTATTATAATAACTGACCCTAACTAATTTACACTTGTCCAGAAAGGGACACTGGGTCACTACCAAAGTGGCAGTGACTGTAAGGGGGAGAAGACTTCTTCGGGGGTCGCTGGACGCTGGTCTAGAAGGCTTCTGGAAGGTAGCAGTGGTCCTTTGTGAGGAAGGCGGTAGGCAGAGAGCTCCAGCACACGAGGTGGTGGACTGAGCTGCCGAGAATACAACTCACGTTATCGGGCTGTGCGCTTGCGTATATAGACGGCCGGCTGCGGGTACTTCTGCTCCCTTTGGCTGGTCAGGTATCTTCGGACTAGAGCTCCTCCCTTAGCAGCGCATGCCGCATTCTCTCGGGGGATACTGGAAGTGCGGATTGCGTTGCTTCCGCGAGCTTGTGGACAGCGCTGGGCTGCGTGGCGGGCTTCTGTCGCGCGTAGAGGTGATTACCGGACACGTGACATCTGACATAATGGCATAGACGGCCTTGGCTGCTGTGTCCTTCGGTGCTCCTTGCCTAGGGGTGTGCTGGTCGTCCTGGGTTCAAACCCCGCTCAAGGTGACATGACACCACGTGAAGATGAGGCTGAGTTGTAAATAATAGTTATGCTAGTACGCATCACGCGTCAAAACATACAGGGATTCCGTACAGTGCCGATTTTTCGTGTTTACAGAAATCTCAAGAGGGCGATAAATTTGTGCTCTGCACTGTGTGTAGGTATGAGTTTATTATAGTACACGGGGGTAGAAATGAAATAACCAATCACGTGAAGTGCTTGAAACACTTGGGCCTGCAAAAAGCCAGGAAGAGAACAAGATCATTTCCAGTTTTTTTTAAACTACAAGTGCTGAAAGTGCTGACTTGGGACGTCCCGAAAGCAGAATATATTTTCGTTTCTGTCTTAGTTTATCATAGTATTCAACTTAGCACAGCAGATTAAGGCAGTGCTATGTTCTGAAAAATGTTCCCAGGCTCGGGTGGGTGTTGCAAAAAAATGGTCTTGTGCCCATACAAAAAAAAACTTATTCTGAATAAAATGGCAGCTGATGCAATGTCCGAAGATGTTCAGCGTTTCCAGACTGGGCCATTCTCTTTTTCAACAGATGGAAGTAAGGGCTCAAAATAATAATTGTATCCTATCGTGGTCACAGTTTTTTGACATCAAGCTGGTTTAAATCTAGAATACAGTTCTGTCCATACCTAACCTGGAGGTTGATGAAACAGGATGAAATTTTTAGCAGCAGTTATTGAAGTGCATCCACCCATACTAACATATTTTGCAAAGTATGATCACCTGATTTCGTTTATAGTCTGCAGTTTGGTAGGTTGTTTTAAATATTTTTTGCTCATTTTCTTGTTTCAAAAGTCTAAATTTCTGCAAAATATTCTAAACGATGTGGGTTTTTTCCCCTTAAAAAGATTTATTAGGTCAGAAATAAGGCTAGAAAATAAGTTGAGTAAAGTATATTGATTATGTGAAAATTGCTGCATATGATTTATGCAAAATTTAATTACTGTATTTTATAATATTTTACTGATGGGAATTTTAAAAATTTATTTGCAGCTTTAAGATTTTTCCTGCTGAAATATACTTTACCTTAAACTGCAGCTATAAAATCATGTTACTAACATTACATTCTTAAAATATTCAGTGTATCTTATTAAGCTGTTTACAACACTACATTCCAGCTAGTTAGGATCTGACGTAATCGTATAATTGATATATAGTCTGTTCATACAGTTAATTGAGCACTTTTGAAATCAACCTTTGAAAAATGCCGCTACCCGTACCTGCATATATTTTAATGGGCATGCTGACTACCATGCACCTAGTAAAGTTGGTAACAGTGGAGGGAAAGTAACCCTCCTGTCTTAACATTGAACTAAAATTGAAATTATTTCTTTCAATGTCTGTTTGTAATGCATTGAAGTGTAAGAATTAGCTAATTTGTAAAATATTTACTTGCTTCATAATTTCACAATTTTACTTGAAAGATTCACAAATAAAGTAACCAAGCCCTTTGAAATGTTAATTTTACATATTGTGAAAGAATACACAGTTACATACAAGTAAATCTTAAGAATTACTTTCAAAAGTGCTCAGTTTATCATGAATAGCTTACAGTTGTTGAATTCAGCAGTGTGTGCTTGTGAACGTACTAATGGTGTATGGCTGAGTTGTAGGTAACACTGTAGTGTGAATTAAGAATGTGGTTGTTTTAGCTGTGCAACGAGGAGGACATGAACCTTGTGGGTACCAGGTACCTCTACGTATCTGCTCCACAGTATGGGTGGCCATCTATTGGGTTATGTTTTTATGACATACGTGCGCTCGATTAAGGGTAGCCTACAGTCCTACACTAATTTCGGTAAAGTGGGTTTCAAGGCGTGGTCTCCTGCTTCTTCTTTGTGGGTTTGACGTCTACGAGGTCTGAAGTCACAATAACCATTGAATAAGCACATGGGGTTAGGTAATAATACGTGTTTTATTCCCCAGAGGAATAGACATGGTGGTTCGTACTATCTCCTAGCTATCAATTGAATTGAAACCACCAGAAGTAGACTATGGTAAACCAGGTGAACGGAACCTAGGGCAAAACTATACAAGAGCAGAAATAGGCTAGGTAGCTATTATAATAACTGACCCTAACTAATTTACACTTGTCCAGAAAGGGACACTGGGTCACTACCAAAGTGGCAGTGACTGTAAGGGGGAGAAGACTTCTTCGGGGGTCGCTGGACGCTGGTCTAGAAGGCTTCTGGAAGGTAGCAGTGGTCCTTTGTGAGGAAGGCGGTATGTAGAGAGCTCCAGCACACGAGGTGGTGGACTGAGCTGCCGAGTATACAACTCACGTTATCGGGCTGCGCGCTTGCGTATATAGACGGCCGGCTGCGGGTACTTCTGCTCCCTTTGGCTGGTCAGGTATCTTCGGACTAGAGCTCCTCCCTTAGCAGCGCATGCCGCATTCTCTCGGGGATACTGTAAGTGCGGTTTTTCTTGTGAGCGGATTGCGTTGCTTCCGCGAGCTTGGGGACAGCGCTGGGCTGCGTGGCGGGCTTCTGTCACGCGTAGAGGTGATTACCGGACACGTGACATCTGACATAATGGCATAGACGGCCTTGGCTGCTGTGTCCTTCGGTGCTCCTTGCCTAGGGGTGTGCTGGTCGTCCTGGGTTCAAACCCCGCTCAAGGTGACATGACATCACGTGAAGATGAGGCTGAGTTGTAAATAATAGTTATGCTAGTACGCATCACGCGTCAAAACATACAGGGATTCCGTACAGTGCCGATTTTTCGTGTTTACAGAAATCTCAAGAGGGCGATAAATTTGTGCTTTGCACTGTGTGTAGGTATGAGTTTATTATAGTACACGGGGGTAGAAATGAAATAACCAATCACGTGAAGTGCTTGAAACACTTGGGACAAGATCATTTCCAGTTTTTTTAAATCTACAAGTGCTGACTTGGGACGTCCCGAAAGCAGAATATATTTTCGTTTCTGTCTTAGTTTATCATAGTATTCAACTTAGCACAGCAGATTAAGGCAGTGCTATGTTCTGAAAAATGTTCCCAGGCTCGGGTGGGTGTTGCAAAAAAATGATCTTTTGCCCATACAAAAAAAAACTTATTCCGAATAAAATGGCAGCTGATGCAATGTCCGAAGATGTTCAGCGTTTCCAGACTGGGCCATTCTCTTTTTCAACAGATGGAAGTAAGGGCTCAAAATAATAATTGTATCCTATCATGGTCACAGTTTTTTGATATCAAGCTGATTTAAATCTAGAATACAGTTCTGTCCATACCTAACCTGGAGGTTGATGAAACAGGATGAAATTTTTAGCAGCAGTTATCGAAGTGCATCCACCCATACTAACATATTTTGCAAAGTATGATCACCTGATTTTGTTTATAGTTTGCAGTTTGGTAGGTTGTTTTAAATATTTTTTGCTCATTTTCTTGTTTCAAAAGTCTAAATTTCTGCAAAATATTCTAAACAATGTGGGTTTTTTTCCCCTTAAAAAGATTTATTAGGTCAGAAATAAGGCTAGAAAATAAGTTGAGTAAAGTATATTGATTATGTGAAAATTGCTGCATATGATTTATGCCAAATTTAATTACTGTATTTTATAATATTTTACTGATGGGGAATTTTAAAAATTTATTTGCAGCTTTAAGATTTTTCGTGCTGAAATATACTTTACCTTAAACTGCAGCTATAAAATCATGTTACTAACATTACATTCTTAAAATATTCAGTGTATCTTATTAAGCAGTTTACAACACTACATTCCAGCTAGTTAGGATCTGACGTAATCGTATAATTGATATATAGTCTGTTCATACAGTTAATTGAGCACTTTTGAAATCAACCTTTGAAAAATGCCGCTACCCGTACCTGCATATATTTTAATGTGCATGCTGACTACCATGCACCTAGTAAAGTTGGTAATAGTGGAGGGAAAGTAACCCTCCTGTCTTAACATTGAACTAAAATTGAAATTATTTCTTTCAATGTCTGTTTGTAATGCATTGAAGTGTAAGAATTAGCTAATTTGTAAAATATTTACTTGCTTCATAATTTCACAATTTTACTTGAAAGATTCACAAATAAAGTAACCAAGCCCTTTGAAATGTTAATTTTACATATTGTGAAAGAATACACAGTTACATACAAGTAAATCTTAAAAATTACTTTCAAAAGTGCTCAGTTTATCATGAATAGCTTACAGTTGTTGAATTCAGCAGTGTGTGCTTGTGAACGTACTAATGGTGTATGGCTGAGTTGTAGGTAACACTGTAGTGTGAATTAAGAATGTGGTTGTTTTAGCTGTGCAACGAGGAGGACATGAACCTTTTCTGCTGGCTGCTGCCTGACGTGTACTCCCAGTTCTCTCAAGTGGCCATCGGGCACGTACAGCTGCTGCACCTGGTGGTGTCCACTGTGTGCCCTGCTCGCCTTCAGAACCTCGTCTGCTACATCCTGCAAGGCCGCCTGCTCATGTTCCGACCCGACTCGTTCCGTGCGCTGCTCTCTGCCAGTCTGTGCTGGGAGACCTTCGAGCAGTACTGCTTGTGGCAGCTTGTCGCCGCCCACGGCATCCCCATAGACTATGTGCTACCCATCTTGCCCAACCTGCAGTTTGACGGCCATGCTGAGGCCCTCACCGCCATCCTCCTCATGCTCAAACAAGAGAGGTAATATGCACAGACACTCCCTCTCTTCCTCATGTGTACACAGTACATACTGTTGACTTGTAATGCAGTGTTTAGTCTAAAATTATAATTGCCAAAAACATACCCAAAATATAAATTTTATTTGTATTTTGAAAGTTAGGGATGGGTCGAATATGCATTTTTCCCGATTCCGATTCCAAGTTTGATTCCACATTTTTGATTCTCAGTTCTGAGTATTTTGATTATTAAAATTAGCCTTTGCTATGTAATACTAAAAGATTGAAAAAAATTCACACAATTTAATTAATTTTTGTA
>NQII01009735.1:25534-43361 GCA_002778355.1 Clitarchus hookeri | reverse complement strand
GCTCCGTCTCAGAATAGTATAAAATTTACTTTTATTAATTTTTGAGTTTGCACACCACCTAGATAATGTAAACTCGCGCTACCCTTTTACGAGTATATAATACAGTCACGAATAACATATATNACAAATAGTTATATGTGCTAATTATAAGAGGAACGGGGTTGCGCCATTTTCTCTTACATCGAATCCACAGCATCGGGCTTTAAGAATCACGAGCCAACCACGTTCCAAGGACGAAAAACAGAAAAAAATCGCAACACGTAAAGCAGGCAAATGTGTACGTATCAACTTTAAAAAAAAAAATCACTACACTGAGCAAAAAAATTTATTTGGTATCAGCAATTCCTTGCATATTTCAGGCATACCGAGATACCATTTTGCCTTTTACAGGTATTTAAAGCTACTGTTTCGCACACGATGCGTTGTTGGCCAGTCTGATAACTCTAGGAATATATATTCCGAATCGGGTCATTATTATTCTCTTCTTAATACAACGAACGACTCCTTTCACGCGCTGATGCATATACATATAAATATTTCTACGCCCACGTACACAGTGGCCAATTAATGTTAAACCGTTTGGGAGGAAAATTTTTTACAGAATATTCGACCCGCTCACATCTGCAAATACGAGTGTAAACCTCCCTTCTTGAATAAAATATTTAACCCTTGTTGCGACGGGAAAACCTTAGACATTTTTGCACTAATTATTTTTATAAATAAATAAATAAATAAATATATATATATATATATATATATATATATATACACACAGAGACACATGCGCACATGAAACCAAATTAAAGTAAGGGAAAACAGGCCATCCATCACTACATAGTATAAAAGTAAGTTCCTGGCACGCGTCTGTCTGTCTGTATGACTGCGCTAATCTCGAGAAACCACTGAACGGATTTAAATGCGGTTTTTACTCTTATGATCTGCATTTATAAAGGAAGGTTTGTGTGTATTAAAAATTGACCTAGCATTTATAGGAGCTGAGCATTAACGGTATTAGTGAATCAAGTCGGGAAAAAGTTTGCCGCCAGCGCGCTCTCATGGAATACGCTGCCTAATCCTTTATAGATATAACCAAAATCATGTACGAAAGAATTATGTAAAATTAAATGTTATGCAAAAAGTTAGCGGTAGAATATGTCTATCTTTGATAGATAAGTAGTAATAAGCGTATTTACAATTTAAATTACGCAGTAAAAACAAACGTAAAATTCACTGTCTTTACTAACCATACAGAACTTAATCTTTATCAAAATAAATAAATTCATAATTAAAACTTTTTAATGTAGATAAGAAATGTCCTTTACAGCATACAATTATCAAAAATACTTTAAAAGTTATGAAAAGTTTTGGGAAAAAGTAATTTCAGCGTGACTTGGTCGTATTTTCTTTTTATTTCTTTGTGTCTTAGATCCTGCAATTTTTAAAAAGTACTTTTCAGCACAACTTAATTGTAATTTAGGTAATTGTGTCTTTGTACGGATTTTATCACAAGCGGTTCAGCGTTTTTTTTATATTTTTTTTTTATTGTAACCCTTAAAACGTCGGTGACAGCCGTTGTGGCGCGGTGCCTACGGGAAGAAGGACTTTTGGTTGTTCTGTTTTGTTTCATTCCAAATAGTTGTTTATTCCGTTTGGTTTAGGCAAGCGTAAAGATAAAATAGGCTACATAGAAAGTTCAGATTAAACTAATGTTTATGTTCTTATAAATATTATAGGTTATTTGTACTGTTAATACTTACGAAGGTACTATTGATATTGAGGTGATTTTCAGAGCAAACACCAGTCTATTACTCAGTAGATACAGTACTCGACAGTGAAGAAGCTGTGCACTATTCCACAGAATTTCTTAATTCATTGAATCCTTCTGGCATGTCACCACACAAACTGATTTTAAAAGTTGGAGCTCCCATAATTTTATTGCAAAATATAAATTCACCAAAATTATGCAACGGTACTCGATTACAAATAAAAAGTTTAAAAATTTATCTCATTGAAGGACTGGAGAAACTGTTTTAATACCTAGAATACGAATGATTCCCTCGGATTTGCCTTTTAATTTTAAAAGAGTCCAATTTCCAATAAGAGTTTGTTTTGGTATGACCATAAATAAGGCACAGGGTCAAACACTTAATGTGGCTGGAGTGGATTTGAGTGGAGCATGTTTTTCACACGGACAACTATACGTAGCCCTTTCGCGTGCCACGTCAAACAGAAATCTTTTTGTGCTGGCGGTCGGAGGCAAAACGATTAATGTTGTATACAAAGAAATTTTCTAAACCACTATCATTCAATATTGTTATATTAGAGATGTATGAATGTGGATAAAGCGAAGGAGGTAGGTATGTCAGGATCGTGGTAAATGGAGGTCCATAATCTCTGCCTACCCCTCTGGGAGACAGGCGTGACGTGTATGTATGTTTGTATGTTATATATGATAGTAGTTTACTAATTTACTGTCATACAATATTGTAATTGTCTTTTCCCAATTTACTTATTAGTGGATCGCTGTAAAAACTAAATTGTACCTGGGTGAAGCCGGGCTTGGTCGCTTGTTTCAGATATAGGGGAAAAAATTGCCCAGTAACGCACTTCATGCCCCGGACAGTGCTACATATTTATATTTCCGAATCGAAGCGATATTCCGAGGAAATAAAACCCTATTATTATAAGCTGTATTAATCTTGAACTTTCAGAGGAAACGTCTATGTTCACACACCAAAAACCTTACCATTGAAAATAAATAAATAAATAAAGTCTAGTCCCCTAATACAATTTTTTTAAATTACAGAGCTAAATACCGATACTAAAATAGTCCCCAGTTCTTTATGAACCTGCAGAGATGCATACGCATGTTGGCAATGTTTCAGTCCAGGCATGCCAATGTAAAAAATAAACATACGAATGATAAATTTTCGAAAGGTCAGAAGCGAGAGCTAAATCACCCATTATCGGTGTTCATTTTTGCTACAAACTTTGTGCACCTCCTTCATGCCCAGAAAGAGTTCTTATGCTTGCTAGCATACCTTCGCTCTATCAGACCCTCGTGATGCCACGAAGATACAAAATCTCTTATAATGAAAGTACATAAGCAATAGATTCACGAAATAATATTAAAAATACTCATGTCTACGCACATAAGGTTCATTATCCATGCAAAATTTAAAACAAGTATCAGGCTGCAGGAGAGATTACTCAGGTCAGAAGGCCTACTGCAATCCACGAAATTATGAAGATTTGGACACATCAGTTCAGGATCCCCATCGAAAACGGCAGCCCAGGCCCATTTTGCAACGATGACCTCTTCCACGGTGACACATAAGAGGGGGACTGCCGTGGCTAGAGCTCTCGTTTCCCATCACGAGTACGCGTACAGCATCCTTTCTTTTGTACACACATTTTCACACAGGAGGTCCACCTCAACACCAACTCATTCTTCACTCGGTCTCTTCCCCCAAACACGACGAGACAAGTTCGATTCCCGGCAGAGTCGCTCCCAGATTTTCGCCCTTTCATTCCTCAAAAACATTCCTTCCTCAGTTAATTTGTTTGTCAAACAAAACTCAGCCGACTTAAATCACCCGAGAAAGACATGATACTTCAGATTGAGCCGTATTCCCCGTAACGCACTTTCTCGTTCAATTTTTCTTTAAAATAGACCTTTGAATTCGATTTTATACACCACTGAAATAATACATTTTTCAAAAAAGAAATAGGGTAATGTTCAATAAATTAAAAGTGTACAACTAGGAACACGTAAATGTATTATCCTACTTTTCCCATGCATTCAATCGTTGAATTTCTGTGATATTTGTATATGATGGCTAGTACACAATGGTTTCATTCGATGTAACCCCTTTTCTTAAGTTCACCGATGATTAAAGATATCTCCTTACTGTGCAAGGCAATCAAATGTCCGAGTCTATCAACAAGTCCATTGGGGTTTTCAGGAAATATGTAGTCGCTGTTCTTGTCGTTTTCTGAATTATTCAAGACACTTTTTTCAGCAAAGCCGGTGAGGAGATGTGTGAGGACGTCGAAAAAATCGCCACTGTTTTCACAGTTAACACTGTCATCATTATTGTATACACGGCCCTTACCTTTTTCGTAACTCTTCGAGCCGGAACGAAATCTCATAAATGCTGAAGAAATTTACGAATAATCACTCAGACATGACTCACTATAACCTGTTTTCTTTACGGAATATTCTCACAACACACAGCGAGCAGCATCGCTTCGATTATGATTAGCAGGGGTATTGACGGGGGAGCATGTCGTGCAAAAATAGCCTCCCATGAACCCTGATATGTATCGACTCGGGGAATAATTGTTGAAATACTACTGCCGTCGATACCAAGCACGATGGAAAAACATCACTTTGAATATTTACGAAAAAAAAACTCTAATATGAAAACCTTACTGTCGGGTATAACAGAAATCAGGATCAGATCATGAATATATGATTATAAATGTGCATCAAATCGGTTTTGAACCATGGTGATTACGTTCAGGCACATCCTCATGTTTGTTAAAGGGTCAAAACGAGCCCATGATTATGCAAGTAACAGTTCTCAACATCGCACCTCAGTCCTTCACCAGAGATAAAGTAATTCTTTATTCCATTAAAATGACGGCAGCAATAAATGCAAGTCCTATTCCCGATTTATAAATATTTACAAACTGTTCTGTGAACACTGCGATAATCACCATCCCAGAGAAACACGAAACGGGGCGGTGGAGATCAGGCATTCTTTCCATGATGATCCGACACAGGACCGGACACGCTCAATACTTCACACCATCCTCTCGACAGCAGTTGCACAGCTACCAGAGCGCACGCCTCCCATCAAAGCGATCTAGGTTCGATTCCCTGAGGGGGTCGCACCTGTATTTTCGCGCATGTGGGAAACGTATGTGTGGGATACGTATGTGTGTGCTATTTCAGACCCTACAATCCTACATGCATCGGTAACTTTGCGACGCACTTGTATGCATACCTTTATTTTCTTTACATGTGTGGACGGCTGTTACATGTTCCTGGACTTCAAAGTTTCGTAAATTCTGCCCAACAATTCTTATAGCAGGATTTAAGACCTACTTGCCATTATCTCCTTGATTGTAATCGGAAGTGATGCCTGTGATATGAATGTGATGACTGTTGCTTTAGCAGATAGGAATTGGCAGACCTCTATGCTTATAGGAATGCTTAAGATATAATTGACCTTGCTGCCCTGTTCGATGTCGGGAGCGATGCCTGTGATATGAATTTGGTGGCTGTAGCTTTGGTGGGTGGGAAATGTCGGGCAACTATGCTTATAAGAGGGCTTAAAGTATACTTGACTCTTCCACAATGTTTGTGGTGATGCCTATGATATGGATTTTATCGGAGGTGATGCCTATGATATGAATTTGGTTACTATAGCTTCAGTATGGTGGGTAACTATGCTTATAAGTAGGCTTAGGGCGTGCTTGACCATGTGGTCCAGTTCATCGACAGGGGCGATTACTATGTTTTGAATTTGGTGACTATAGCTTCGGTGGGTGGGAAATTGTGGAAAACTATGCTTATAAGTGGACTCAGGACATACCTGGTCTTGGGGTCCTTTTCGTGTTCGGGGTGATGCTTATATTATGAATTTGGTGACTATATTAAACGGTTCGGAAATAATAGCCAACTATGCTTATAAGCGGGCTTAGGCGATGCTTGTCCCATGCGATACTTTTCGTCGTCGGTGGTACAAGGGCGATAATTTCATATATATACATATATATATAACTTTTACACATAAACAGTTGTGTGTGTACGTGCGTGTGTGCCTGCAGTTTTTCCTATGTGTACATTCGACATTAAACATCCTCTTTTTTCGAGATGAAAAGTTTATTGTCTTGGGAGTGCGTAGGCCGATCCGGGTATTTACTTAATTTCTTCTCCTATCCGTGCAATAGTGATTTTTATATTAAGTCGGGGCCTGTCAAATTTTTTTCCGAACGCCGGGATGGTAATAACTACATATGTATTCAACATTAAACATCCTCATTTCCTAGATATTGCAGTAATCTTGTGGTCTAGGCGTCGGACTGATGACTGAAGGGTGATCGGAATGATCCGGCACGCCTACTACATTTTTTGAGTTCACAAACAACTAAAAATAATTCCCAGAACTCCTGGCAGCTACAGTTTGAACAGTGTGAACCAACCAACACACAAAATGGCCGTACTGATACCAGCGCTCCTACCTTCGAACGGTAGAATTTAGCACTCTCTGGTGGCAGATGCGAGGATTCAAGATAGCTGCCTACAGCTGCCGACTGGAGGTCGGTGCTGGAATTAATGGTGGAGGGCGTAGAAAGCAAGAGAGAGAGAGAGAGAGAGTATAGGGATGAAAGACAAGAAGGAATGATAGAAGGCAAGAGAGAAAAAAATGAAAACCAGAAGGAATATGAGAAACCCAGGGATAGAGCGGATGTGGACGGGAATAAAGATGGCCGCCTATAGCAGACGTCTGGTGGCAGGTGCGGGAATTAAAGATGGAGGGCGTACAACGCCTCATGTCACCCACCCCTGGGTGACATGAGGGAATGATAGAAGGCAAGAGAGAAAATAGGAAACCAGAATGGATATGAGAAAACCAAGAGATAGAGTAGACGTGGGCGGGAATTCAATATGGCGGGGACGAAGGTAAGATGGCGGGGAGATTGATTTGTGCTCGATTAGCATAAGTGCGATTATGATATGTACAATTAGTATATATGTGTGCGTGATTGGTATTGCTGTCCTTGGCATATGCGTATTTGACATAGGTCGTAGAGTATATGCTTGTAATAAGGTAGTGCATGAAGTTGCATGTTGGGGTAATGAACTCGAACATTCCCAGACAAGTTGAATGGTGCTGGCATGTAATGACAGAGCGTGAAGTGCTTGTAAACGATTGCTCAATCAGGCCGGCATTCGCTCGATTTCCGCCAGATCCCGCTGTATTGCGCAAATGCCAGCCACATTGTGGAAAACATTTTTTTTTGCGAGAAATTTGGCTGATTTTGAGGGAATTTCGGAAAATATTAAGGGAAATTCTGGCGATTCTGATCGTTTTTGAAGAAAAAAGGGAAATTTCTAGGGAAAAAAGGGGGAAAAAAAAAAGGAAATCAAAGTTGACGGTCGTGTGTCCGCATCCGGCATCCTTCCGGGTGAATCCCCCCTTTTCCATATACTCATATGTAGTGGCAAATATTGTAACGAATGTGTGCATTCTTGTACAAATGTTGCACATAAAAATCAGAACAGTTTAGTTAGTAACATGAGACTTGTGAAATTAATAACTAATTGTAAACAGTAGTGAAATATAAATTAACGGCGTTCCTAACGAATCCTTTTTGTAACAACTTTGCACCCGATGACTAAACTCCGCCGAATAATACCACAACANAGTGGACTCAGGACATACCTGGTCTTGGGGTCCTTTTCGTGTTCGGGGTGATGCTTATATTATGAATTTGGTGACTGTATATTAAACGGTTCGGAAATAATAGCAAAATATGATTATAAGCGAGCTTAGGCGATACTTGTCCCATGCGATACTTTTCGTCGTCGGTGGTACAAGTGCGATAATTTCATATACATACATATATATATATAACTTTTACACATATACAGTTGTGTGTGTACGTGCGTGTGTGCCTGCTGTTTTTCCTATGTATACATTCGACATTAAACATCCTCTTTTTTTCGAGATGAAAAGTTTATTGTCTGGGGAGTGTGTAGACCTATGCGGGCATTTACTTCATTTCTTCTCCTATCCGTGCAATGGTGATTTTTATATTAAGTCGGGGCATGTCAAATTTTTTTCCGAATGGCGGGATGGTAATAACTACATATGTATTCGACATTAAACATTCTCCTTTCATATATATTGCAATAATCTTGTGGTCTAAGCGTTGGACTGGCGACTGAAGGGTGATCGGAATGATACGGCACGCCTCCTGCATTTTTTGAGTTCACAAACAACTAAAAATAATTCCCAGAACTCCTGGCAGCTACAGTTTGAACTCAACTCCCCGATGCTAGCGCGCCTCTGTAGGCGACAAGTGAACAAACCAACACACAAAATGGCCGTACTGATACCAGCGCTCCTACCTTCGAACGGTAGAACTTAGCACACTCTGGTGGCAGGTGCGAGGATTAAAGATGGCCGCCTACAGCTGTCGACCGGAGGTCGGTGCTGGAATTAATGGTGGAGGGCGTAGAAAGCGAGAGAGAGAGAGAGAGAGAGAGTATAGGGGTGAAAGACAAGAGAGAAAAAATGAAAACCAGAAGGAATATGAGAAAACCAGGGATAGAGCGGATGTGGATGGGAATAAAGATGGCCGCCTATAGCAGACCTCTGGCGGCAGGTGCGGGAACTAAATATGGAGGGCGTACAACGCAAGAGAGAGGATAGGGGTAGGTGACACGAGGGAATGATAGAAGGCAAGAGAGAAAATAGGAAACCAGAAGGGATATGAGAAAACCAAGAGATAGAGTAGACGTAGGCGGGAATCCAAGATGGCGGGGACGAAAGTAAGATGGCGGGGTGATTGATGTGTGCTCGATTAGCCCTAAGTGTGATTATGATATGTACAATTAGTATATATGTGTGCGTGATTGGTATTGCTGTCCTTGGCATATGCGTACTTGACATAGGTCGTAGAGTATATGCTTGTAACAAGGTAGTGCATGAAGTTGCATGTTAGGGCAATGAACTCGAACATTCTTCAGACAAGTTGGATGGTGCTGGCATGTAATGACAAAGCGTGAAGTGGTTGTAAATGATTGTTCAATCAGGCCGGCATTTACTCTATTACCGCCGAATCCCGCTGTATTGCGCAAATGCCAGCCACATTGTGTAAAACATATTTTTTGCGAGAAATTTTGCTGGTTTTAAGGGAATTTCGGGAAATATTAAGGGAAATTCGGGCGATTCTGATCGTTTTTGAAGAAAAAGTGAAATTTCGAGGGAAAAAAAGGAAAAAAAGGGAAATCAAAGTTGACGGTCGTGTGTCCGCATCCGGCATCCTTCCGGGTGAATCCCCCCCTTTTCCATATACTCATATGTAGTCGCAAATATTGTAACGAATGTGTGCATTCTTTTACGAATGTTGCACATAAAAAATCAGAACAGTTTAGTTAATAACATGAGACATGTGAAATTAATAACTAATTGTATACAGTAGTGAAATATTAATTCACGGCGTTCCTAACGAATCCTTTTTGTAACAACTTTGCACCCGATGACTAAACTCCGCCGAATAATATCACAACAGATAATTTAATATCCAGGTTTCAAAACCTAACATGGCAACTCTGGCAAATGCGTGTGCAATATATATTATCGATATTGTGACTAGTGTGTTTGTTATCCTCTTGCGATGGTAAATCAATAACAGTGAAATGTAAAGTAAAATTTGAATAAAATCCATAGATGAAGCGAAAAATAAGTAAAGATTACATATTTTTTCGCCATAAGTTGACTACAAGTAA
Source organism: Clitarchus hookeri (assembly GCA_002778355.1). Taxonomy (NCBI): domain Eukaryota; kingdom Metazoa; phylum Arthropoda; class Insecta; order Phasmatodea; family Phasmatidae; genus Clitarchus; species Clitarchus hookeri. Next base: position 33,832 of record NQII01009735.1, on the reverse strand, counting down.
AAACTACATTTTCCTTCATGTAACTAATTACAGGTAAAAAATACACAGAAAGAAATCGCTACCGGTAACGCTATTACTTGTAATTCGTTGCATGCGATCACTGATTATAATGTATAGATAAAATACAAGTAAAAGTTCAGTTTAACGAAAAATAAGACATTGCTATGTTAACAGAAGTATAAAACGCTTGTGATACTTGAGATGTTTAGGAGACAACCTGACACGCAATACATGCGTATTTTTTCAAAGGTTTACTTCAAAAGTGCGAAGATGCTGCGAATAGGCTATGGATATGTATTTATATCTGTGGTGCAGATGGCTNCGGAGGAGGCGGCGAGGGCGCAGGCAGCCAGGCTGGAGCCGCAGTACCAGGCGGACCAGCCCCAGGTCGCGGAGGAGGAGGAGGAAGACGTGGAAGGCCCCGTGGACGGCGTGTCCCTCGCCTTCGTGTTCGACTCGACGGGCTCCATGTGGGACGACCTGGTGCAGGTGCGCGCCGGGGCCGAGCAGATCATGTCGGCCATGCTGGAGAAGCCGGATAACCCCATCTACAACTACGTTCTGGTGCCCTTCAAAGACCCNTGTCGGCCATGCTGGAGAAGCCGGATAACCCCATCTACAACTACGTTCTGGTGCCCTTCAAAGACCCCGGTGAGTCTCTCGCCTTCGTTGTTACGCCCTGCTATTGGACTGTGAATGTAGAGGATTGTATCATGAACCCACGTCAGCGTGGCCGGTCCACCACTAGTCGTGGAGTCACCGTTCCATGTGCACCATAGTCACAATACATCAGATGTTAGGTGTTTATTTTTTCACCTGTCCTGATTTAAGGGGCCGCTGTGGCTGAGAAGTTAGACTGCTCGCCTCCCACCTAGGCGAACCGGGCTCAATCCCCAGCCGGATCATTCACGGGTTTTCGCAAGTGGGAATCGTGTCGGACGATGCCGCTGGTCGGCGTGTTCTCTCGGGGATCTCCCGTTTCCCCCGCCCTTGCATTCCGGTGCAGTTCCATTCTCACCTCATTTCACCCTCATCGGCTTTTAAGACCACGATGTTAAGAGCCACCCAAACCTCCCCACTTCACCCCACTCCACTTTTCATAAGCAAAATTCCAATGTTCTCCAATTCTATATTTTTACGCTAGAAAAAAACATGCCTGCATTATTTTAAAATAAATTGATGTTTATATTAGGCCTCATTTATTACATATTCTTTTAACGTGGATTACTTTTACACCCTTGATTTTGCAGAGAATTGCTGGTGGACAAGTATTTGATGGCCGTTTTCTACAAAGAGATTTCAAACAGGAATGCTTAAGTGATTTCGGAAATATTTTAATTGATGGTAATTGTATCATTTTAGTGTGAATTATATTCCCATGTGCCCTTTGTGCGCATGCACAATTGTTAGATGTGACATGACCGTGACTCAATGCCATGCAGACAACAACTCTGTTAAAGGAGTGACTGGAATTGTGTAAGAAACGAAGGCAATTTATGCTCTTGAAACATGGAATATTCATGTAGTGTGATTTCACTTCTGTTTATAGTCGCTTGGCTTTTCATTTTGCACTACCGGTTATGCAGATACTGTCGCAGCAGTACGCGATTGTACTTAGTTGTGCATGTCGAAGGTCATCCGAGAGTTTTTGTACCACACCCATTTACCATCGCACTGTCTCACTTGCTCATTGTAGGACGCAAAATAAAAACTTAGTCTGATATTTTTTACTTGAAATATTAATATATTGTGAACATGATATTTATGACTTGGTGTTAATAAGAGCCGACGATATTCTATCATTAAAACATTTTCCGGGAAGATGTGTGAAACACAATGCGCAACAGTTAAGTGTTTATACTTATTCGCTTTTTTTTCAGCGTGCAATGAATATTTCACAAAAAAATTTTGAAGCCATATTCTCAAGGAATATCTTCGGAATTTCAGAAAATTTGTTAACTTCTTGGCAATAAACTGTTTTAGAGATTTAAAATTACTGTGAAAACAGTAAAATGGCGAATTATCAAGTTTGTTCGAATTTGGAAATACTATTTGTCCTCAATTTTAGAGAACGAAATTTTGACATAAATGCTAAACATCAGCTTAAACTTACTTAAGCATGTTTTTATCCTCTCACGGCGTACACCAGATACGATGACTTTAAGTGCACAGGATAGTTGTTCCAGAAATTTGAAAATGTGCTATGAAATATATTAGAAGGCTTCACTGGATGATTACATCAAACAATAGTGCCAAATACATAACATTCTTCTAACATTAGTAGTTAGAAAATGGGGGTTCTGCGTCAACTGGCTGGTTGCTGTGGAGCCGCGGTGGACATCTTGGATGACGTCTCGCGGAAACCTCCTGCTCTGTGATGCCTCGTCAGCAGCGACCATATTGGATTNCGGTGGACATCTTGGATGACGTCTCGCGGAAACCTCCTGCTCTGTGATGCCTCGTCAGCAGCGACCATATTGGATTTCCCCTTTTCCCCTCTGGAATTTCCCTTTTTCCCTCCTGCTCTATCATTCCACCTAGACTCTTCATGATCTTGCATTTCGATTAATTTTATCCCGCTCTGTCATTCCAATATGAATTTTTTCTCATGCTATGTCATTCCTTCCTGCCTCAAATCCATTCTATTCCTTGTTTTTCATAATATTCCTCCTGGTCTCCTTTATTTTCTCCCTTGTAGTCTTTTCCTCCCTGCCATCTCTGATGTCATCACTGTNATAATATTCCTCCTGGTCTCCTTTATTTTCTCCCTTGTAGTCTTTTCCTCCCTGCCATCTCTGATGTCATCACTGTAATCTGCTGTAGGGGGCCATCTTGAATTCCCGCCGCGAGTCTGCTGTTGTTGGCGGCCATCTTTGATTATCATGCTNAATCTGCTGTAGGGGGCCATCTTGAATTCCCGCCGCGAGTCTGCTGTTGTTGGCGGCCATCTTTGATTATCATGCTTGCCACAAGCGTGTTTGAAGTTCCACAGTTCGCGGCTAGGAAAGCTGGTATCAGCGTGGCCATTTTATGCATGTGTGTTGGTATCAGATGGAATATGAGAAAATCAAGGTGGAATGACAGGGCATGAGACTCATCCCCTCCAGCATGCCAGGTTAAAGGAGACACGAAGGAATATGAGCAAACCAAGGTGGAATGACAGAGCATGAAACTCTTCCCCACCAGGATGCGCGGTGAAAGGAGACCAGAAGGAATATGATAAAACAAAGGTGGAATGACAGAGCATGAGACTCGTTCCCGCCAGGACGCCAGGTGAAAGTAGACCAGAAGGTATATGAGAAAACCCTCGAGTATGCCAGCCCATCCACATGTCCGCAGCCAGCAGCCAAGTGTCGGTGATTGATGTGTGATATATAAGCATATTCACAATCCGTGTCATTTGCATAGGCGAATCCAGAAGGAGTATGAGAAAACCCGCGAGTGTGCCAGCTTGTCACCTCTTCCCCAGCCAGCAACCAGGTGGTGGGTACGAGAATTAAATTATAACTTTTACACATATAATGTATGTATGTGCGCGCGCGCGGTGCCTGCAGATTTTTATGCGATGATGACGAGTTTATTGTCTGGAGAGTGCGTAGGCTGATGAGAGTATTTACTTTATTTCCTCTCATAACCGTGCAATGGCGATTTTTTCGCGATTACAAGTTTGTCTGTCGAACGTTTGTGGGCCTATGTGAGTACATAAGTTATTTAATCTCCGAAAACTTCCCATGCAATGGTGGTTGTGTGGTCTAGATGCTCGACTGGCGACCCAAGGGTGGTCGGATCGGAACTCCACGCCTCCTGCATTCTTTAAGTTCACAAACAGCAACAACTAAAAAAATTCCCTGCGCTCTTGGTGGCCGCTGTTTGAGCTCACCTCCCCGATGCTAGTACACCACTGCTGGCGATGGTTGAACCAACACACATGCACAAAATGGCTGCACTGATACCAGTTCTCCTGGCCACGAACTGTGGAACTTCAAACAGTCTGGTGGCAAGCATGAGAATCAAAGATGCCCGGCGACAGCAGCCGACTGGCAGCAGGAATTCAAGATGGCCGCCTACAGCAGATGATGTCGACGATGGCGATGACATCCAAGATGGTGGACGTGAAAAACAAGAGGGAGAAGAAAGGACGACAAAAGAGAAAATAAAGGAGACCAGGAGGAATATGAGAAACCCCCCCCCCAGGGGATAGAACGAACATGAAACAGGAAATGACAGATCGTGAGAAAAAATTAAAATCGGAATGACTGAGCAGGAGAAAACTAATCAGAATGCAAGAGAATTCAGAGTCTAGGTGGAATGATAGAGCAGGAGATAAAAAGGGAAATTTCAGAAGAAAAAGGGGAAATCCAATATGGCCTCTGCTGACAAGGAATGAAATAGCAAGTGGTTTCCGCGTTACGTCATCCAAGATGGCCGCCGTGGCACCGCGGCTCCGCAGCCAGAAGGCAGTTGATGCAGAACCCCCATTTTAGAAATATCAATATTGACACTTACTAAGAGTATAATGACAGTTTTGTAAATCACTTACAATATTTGATAAGGTAGGCCGAATATTTCGGTTGGCGTGACAGTTAAACCATGCTACTTGGGTTCATATATTGTACGAGCCCGAATAACTAATAAAGCAAGTTGTTTAAACGTACACGTTACTTGCCTTCAAATTTAAAGCATTATGTTACCACTCATGGAGTGACATACATGGGGCCCATGATGGAGCATTGACTTCATGCAATAAATAACAATTATTACGAACTACTCGTGTACAAAACCGTGTCTTAAGCAGAATCAAAATCTAAACCTGGGGGTTTAGATAGATTAGACTTTGATGATATAATCTCCAATTTTCCTTAGTCCATAGCTTAATGTTTCCGGTAGTAACGTAGCTATTTCTGTACAGTACAAGTTAAGCACGTATCTGGATTTGCTAAATACGTCACACCAAGACCGGCTGTAAATTACTGTAGCTAATTAAGATACCCATACACCAAAATAACCAACTTCTACTTCAACTAACGCGTGCAACTAAAATTGTTAGAATTATTAATTGTTCTTTTACCTGATAAATTATTATTGTTTTTAATTATTATTGAATGCTTATATATTTTTTCGTGCAAAAGCCAGCAATAACAAACATTTATAAATTTTATACGTCAGCATAATAATTTAGTAGCTGACTCCTAGAAAGCTACAAGACATTTACGATACTTCATGCAGAGAATCTCAGAGACTAGGTCAGGGGACAAACAAAATACATATCAAGGTTCAAGGTTTACTCAGATGTACATTATCAGTAATATTGTTTACACACAACAGATATGCAGTGCATGAGCTGATTAAAAACGCGTACTTCTGTTAAAGGAAGCTAGCCCTTTTTCTTGCCTATAAATATTAATTATTGAGCTGAAATTAGACAGATTTACTGTAATTTTTTTTGGGAGAAGTAGTGTTTAAGTTAATTAATTCTTCATAGCCGGTTACTTACGCCTATGACATCACTTTATGGCAGAAACGTACAGGAAGGAAGTTGGGCATCAATAAAAATTGTTTTCTCGCTCACTAAATTTCAACATAGCAAATTTGTATTTTATATTTTGTAACTAAACAAAAATTCATTATCTTGGAATTTTTTACACATAGTTTATGTTCGAAATTTGACTAAGTGCAGTTTTGAACATATGCCACTGTTTATGTTGCACATTTTCACACGATTATATTTCATAACCATAAAGCTTCCAAAAAATTAAAACCACATTTCAAACTTTTGCGGAAGAGACTATCAAAAAGTATTATTGGATAAGCACAATTTTAATAAACTATATTCGGAACAAAGCCAAACACTGTGAAACCTGTTTTTAACGCGGGCAAGTCCCTAAAATCCTAATTGTATTCAGATTTATTCAAACTAAATTTATAATTTTTTTTATAAATTTTATACAAAAACTAGCCCGTAAATACACATGGTTCCATTAACTGTTATAATGCATTTATTTCATGTGCTCTTAATGTTGTTACGTCTATACATTTAATTGAAACTTTACTTTATATAATGCTTATTTAATAACAAAAAATACTGATAGCAAAAATTTTATAAAACTTTAGAAATCTACATGTTACAGCAAGCTTTGATTTTTAGTACTAAAACTTAAAAATGTTTTTCCGGAAAGAAGCAGATNCAGAAATCTACATGTTACAGCAAGCTTTGATTTTTAGTACTAAAACTTAAAAATGTTTTTCCGGAAAGAAGCAGATAAACACACGATGGATGGGAGCTATCCATCTTGAACCTTGATTACACGACACCTGTTGCATTACTCGCTCTGTGATGAGTTTCTACAGGACTCAGTATGATGCTGGTTCGCATAGCAGCTGGTATATCGTCTCTCACACCAGGCCTTGTAGCAGCGTTCAGCGTAGCAAGTACGACAGCGGGATCGTGTAGTATTTAGGTTTATACACTGTTGATCATCTGTGTGTGGTGGGGGCCGCGGTGGTGCAATGGTTAGACCACTCGTCCCCCACCAAGGCGAACCGGGATCGATCCCCGGCGGGGGCCACCCCCGGAATCTAGCACGTGGGAATCGTTCCGGACGATGCTACGGGTCGGCGGGCCTTCTCGGGGATCTCTGCTTTCTCCCACCCATATATTCCGGCGCTCCCCAATATTCACCTCGCTTTATCCTTATCGGCTGTCAATACCTTGATGTTAAGAGCCACCCAAACCTCTTCATTCACTCTTTGTGGTGGTCATACACGAGTACTAACGCGATTGTATTATTTTGGCACGTGGGTCGCCCTGCGTTTAGTAAAGAAATTCGAGTTAAATAAAAAATTTAATGATTTTTTTACTATATTTGCTGTTGTAGTGTACCCCCCCCCCCTCTCCAAGCAACAACATACAGGCCCTTTGTTTACATATGATAATGCGTTAAACAACTCTTTAGAACTCGGTTTGCTTTCGCAAAGAAAATAAACAGGAAAATATTTTCTCGTGATATAAAAAATTATCACCATGCAATATCATACTCAGTGATTTATCTCATCCACGTGTATAATATTGAAATCGTGGTATGTACAGCGCTGAAAAAGATACACTAGTGTACAGAAACATGGTGTGATTATACTTGCCCAGAAGATTGTTGGAAAACTAAAATAGATGATGAGAAAGAACAATCATTGTTAAAAGGGCCTTTAAAATCTAGCAGGAAAGAAGTCCGGGGATGGAAGGAGAGATAGTTTATATTATTTAGTCACAGCTGGTAGTATTTTTATTGTAACCATGGTTGTGGTAGGAACCACGCCACTGGTGGAAGAGGTGAGTGCGCAACTGAACATCCCCCTTCCCACGCACCAGCAGACACATGAAATAAAGAAGAGACGGAGATACAGATGCGGAGAGAGTCGGAGATTACCCAGGAGGGCAGCATGCTACGAGCGTCGCATCGGTGCTTACTAGTACACCAGAGGGCTCTGTCGCAAGTCGACCGGCCGGCCGTAGTGCACCGTAGCAGTGAGACCCTCCAGTNCGGTGCTTACTAGTACACCAGAGGGCTCTGTCGCAAGTCGACCGGCCGGCCGTAGTGCACCGTAGCAGTGAGACCCTCCAGTTCAGCGCGATGTGTTGTGTCTTGCTCACGTCTGAGTGTCGTGTATTCTAATCTTGAGTCGCAGCTTGAGACGGGTGCGCTTACAGTGGGACATCACAGTCGTCCGACGCCGAGTTACGGGCTGTATCTTTGGGCATCAATGACTCTGAGCACAAAGTCTACTAGTGAAACGAGAATACTTTTCTTACGTTGCTTCCCCCATTTCACTCGCTTTAAGGTTTACAACAATAAACTAAAAAAAAAAAAAATTGAATTTCAGTTTATTTTCAGAAGTTTAAACGTGCATAAAGGAATCGACTATCTCCAATGCCTTAAAATTATACACAAAATACTTGTGATAAAAACAACCATTCAATCATTTAGACACAATGATTTTATTCATATGTATAAAAGACTGGGTAGTCAACTGTCAAAAATCTATTTTACTATTTTAGTGTTTCATATTAAGTCGAACCAAACCAATTGTAAGAAACTAAATAACTTGAATTAAGCAACACTTAAAGTCGATTTAATGTGTGAATTCCAACTTTAATACATAACAGCTAAAGTAGCATTTATTTTGAAATTTTTGCATTTGCAGCTACGAATTGTAATATAAAATCTAAATATTAGGTGCTGAGGCCTCAGCTGTTGTCGCCAAGACTCCAGGAGGCACGCAGCGCGGGGTTGAGGAAGGCCTTTC
>NQII01009735.1:0-24911 GCA_002778355.1 Clitarchus hookeri | reverse complement strand
TGCATGGGGGGGGGGAGGGGGTAGCAAACTCCTACCTAGTTGTTCATTAAAAACAAAAATCACAATGCTTACACTGTTCACCGTATCTCCTACTAAGGGTTCCGATTACCTGCAATTATTTTGTGCAATCGTGTCCTCTAAACGGGCGGACTCTAAGGCGAACTCTTGCTCACTCCTCACTAGTTTCGTTACCTGTACCCACAAGGCGCTCAACTTGCATGCTGTCTCTCTGCCGGTGACTCACCTACACGTGACTTTTAGCAGTGAACCTATTTATTTTAAAGGCACACTAATAAGAAGAAAGAACGATATGTTTCTGAAGACGACTCTAAAGTGTTTGTATACAAAAATATGTTGCTGAAACTGTTTCTGAAAACACCCGTTTGAACCATTTTTACGTCAAAAATAAATGGATAAATCTTGGAGTTTGAATGAGAACTTTAAACATGGTGCTTGGACGCCCCTACAAAATATCCAGCTGTTTAGGAATAATGTGTTTTGTACCAAACCCTTGTAATGCACTTCACGCGCCAAGCAGTCGGAGTCCTTATTACATCTGCAATGTGATGAATTCATATTAATTTTTAGTCACTTTGACAGATGAAGATAAATACCTCACGTAACAGCATCAAAGCAAGGTTTATTTTCTTGACTGAACTGGTATGCTTTTCAAACATTGCACCAATAGTAAAGTGTCATCCGTGACTTTTCGGTAATATTGCAAGTAATATATTCAGTCAACCAAAACCATTCAACAGATTTTATTTAAAAATTGTAATTTTGGTGTAGTCTTCATAATTATTTAACTGCAATCTGTAATGTACATGTTGAAGGTACTCGTTATTGTATTTGAATACTAGAAGTCCCTGTTAAAATTTACTAATTATGGAAATTTTTATATTGATGTTAATTGCGCAATCAGCAGTCCAAAATCTAAGTTATATATATCCTATATCAAATTATATATATCATTTTCAACAGGAAAAATTATTTTGTGGTACTTTTACACACATAGTGTGTAATGCTATAAGCGCACATCGAAACATAATTTAAAACACATTTTTTAAAGAAAAGATTTTTGAAATTTTGTTTTATTTACCTATATCAAACAAAGAAATATGGTAATAAATCCGAGTATTTCAAAGAGAACAAATTCAGAGGGAAGTGAAATTCATTCATTCGTTCATTTACTTATTGTTCAGAAGCTTTGGGACATGCATTACTGGTATACATTTATATGTTTATATTGTGTATAGTAAACCTTAAACAAAGTGCCTAGAAAATAAGTTTATGTATGTGTGCATTTTTATGTCATTTCTGGGCAAAAAAAAGTACGAAAATTGTTATCGATAGTTTTGACAGGGGTGTGAAGGGGCACTATTGGAGAATTTTACGTCGTCAAGAAAATCGTACCAATTGTAGGTAAACGTATGCCAGTTCTGCGTGAAAAGATTGGGTGGAACTGGAGTCAGTCGTCTCTACGAAGACTGCTCAAAGACATGGGCTTCTTGTGGAAAAGATCACAAAACAAACGGGTATTTCTTGCTGAAAGAGCTGACATCGTCGTGTGGCGTTCAAAGTATTTGACAAACAGCTGAGAAGAGAAGGCAGGAACATATTTTACATTGACGAAACTTGGGTTGACACTAATTTGACATTTAAGAAGTGGTGTCAAAAGAAAGGTGACGTTGAAGGATTGGTAGAAAGTGATAATGCAGCAAACAGACTTTTTGTGTGCATATCGGGTCGCAAGAAGGCTTTCTTCTGGGCGGGCAGTTAATTTACAAGGCAAAATTCGACGACAGGTGATTATCACGGGCAGATGAATGCTCTGAATGTTGAGAAGTGGATTTTACAGCAAGTTTTACCAAATCTGCCAACAAATTCCGTGATAGTTATGGACAATGCACCATATCATTCGAAGCAAGTGGAAAGGCCACCGGCAAAATATGACGCGAAGAAAGAAATCTCATCGACCAAGAGAAAAAATATTCGCCGTCGACAAGATATTCCAGCAAAATGGCCATACTGTACTTAGATTGCCTCCTTATTTGTGCGATTTCAATGCCACAGAACAAGCCTGGGCTAATATTAAACGCCATATCAGAGCTCACAACACGACTGGAGATTTATCACTGCAAGTCTTACAGAGGCTAACAATAGAAGCCGTAACAAAGGAAGACTGGGTGGGATATTGCAGACACGTTGAAGGAATTGAAGAAGAGTACTGGAAGAACGACTGCCTCATGGAGTTAGCAGTAGATGAGTTCTTAATCAAACTGGATAGTGACAGTGTTGACACAGATGATGAAATAGCAAAAAATTCACACCATGACAGCTGCAGTGAGCAAGAAATTTTTAGCGAATGTGATAGCGAACAGCTCTTGCTTAACTCAGCCATTGTAAATATTGAAACTAGATTATATCTTGCTGAAACATGTACTTTACAGTGTCATTGATTAGTTTTGCTTAATCATTTTTTAATTGGTGAGCTATGAATAGTTTTACTTTTCCTTAAGCTTCCTCAAAAACAGTGAATAAATATTATTAACAAGGCTATGTTCAGACATATTCGTAGTATGTGTTATCAGTTTGTAAAATTGCTATGCACTTTTATTTGTACTTATACTGTTACATACATTATCTTTCTTTTATGTTTCCTTATACTATTACATACGAGTACAATCTTTTTTGTCGAAGCAACTGGAATCATGAATGTTACGTGGTGTCATTTGAGCAATTAATAGTTTAAATTCTGAATACTTGTAAATAAGTAGATTTAAACTGAACATGTCAGTATATTTTCCCTTATTTGGACTTCTTGTTCCTCGCACCATGATCTTGGTATCACTGCTCATTCTTATAGTCACTATGTACCTTAACATTATATGCTCATGTCTTGTTCAGTAATAATTGTATACAACTGAATACTTGTACCTCAGTATTTTTCATTATTTATGCTTATTTGTCACATTATAATCTTGGGTTTTTATTGTTTAATGTTATAATCATGTTGTTCTAATAATATACTATCAAACTGTATTCAATTGTTATTTACTTTTTAAATTATAATAATTGTAAATTGGTGGTTGTTAACTGATTATGTCAATGCAGTTTTTAAATTTTGTGTTTTGGAGGCCTAATGATTTCTTTATTTTTATTCATCGTCCTTAGTCTATTCAATCTATGGTGAGTAATTTAAAAGTTTTCTATTATAACACTTGTAAATTAGCGTTGTTAACTATTCATGTTATTTAATTATTTTCATTGGTTTGACGTCTGGAAGTTGCTTCTTGAAAAAAGTGTTCAGTTCACAAATGTTATCACAGCAGGTCGAAAGCCGCAGTTGAGGCAGTTCGCCTGCCACCACTGTGATACAGGTTCGGTTCCTGGCGATGTCAACCGGGATTGTTGCGTTTGGCAATCGTGGTTGGTGGGTTATCTCGAGGTCTCCCGTTTTCTCACCTTGCGTTCAGGCGCTGCTCCGTGTCCATCTCATTTTACCCACACCGCATAGTCTCTGAAGACCTCTCTTATGCTAAGACTCGTCCAAACCTATCAATCAATCAATTAATCATTGTGTGTCATAATATTTTATTGTCAGTTCACGTTACCAAATAGCTTATACATATATTTAAGATAGATTTATAACTGTTTTTGTATTTGTTTATTGAAATCTATGAATTTTTACTGTACTTCAGTGGTAGAAAGGCAAACATTTACTTAACTGCGCGAGCAGAAAATAAAGACAAAATAAACAAATTACATACAGTAAGATTGCTTGAAACTCGAACTCAGTTAAGTGTTTGAATCTTGAAAATTTTAATTATATGTAGACTATTTTAAGTTCAGCTTTTCAGGAATATTCTACTGACTGTCGAACAAATAAGTTAACTAACTTCGTAACGATATGTATATCGATTGTATCACCAACCTCTGCAAACCAGATTTTTGCACAATTGTCTCCCCTGCTGGTTTTTAATGTTAATGCGTAGTTTTATATAAAATTATGCAATTTCAGTGAAACTACTTCATTTGTGTTAAATTGCTTTTTGCTGGTAGCACTTGATACTAAATAAAATATTTTGACAAACTGAGTAAAAATATGTATTATTAATTTTTAGTACTGACTATGATATTGAGGTTATCCCCACTCACCTTTGTAATCATTTAGTTTACATGCCAATACATTTTTTTAAGACGTGCAGCTGAAAAATTAAATACATCCATACTTTTCCTGGGACTTAAACCCAGAATATCTGGTACGGTACGTTGGCACGCAACAAACTGTGCTACAAAACAAAAATGTCGGCAATAGACGTGTTGCTGTACCTTTCAAACTCTTCTGTTTGAATTTGTCAGTCNATGTTATCACAGCAGGTCGAAAGCCGCAGTTGAGGCAGTTCGCCTGCCACCACTGTGATACAGGTTCGGTTCCTGGTGATGTCAACAGGGATTTTTGCATGTGGCAATCGTGGTTGGTGGGTTATCTCGAGGTCTCCCGTTTCCTCACATCGCGTTCAGGCGCTGCTCCATGTCCATCTAATTTCACCCACACCACACAGGCTCTGAAGACATCTCTTATGCTAAGACTCGTCCAAACCTATCTATCAATCAATTAATCATTGTGTGTCATAATATTTTATTGTCAGTTCACGTTACCAAATAGCTTATACATATATTTAAGATAGAATTATAACTGTTTTTGTATTTGTTGATTGAAATGTATGAATTTTTACTGTACTTCAGTGGTAGAAAAGGCAAACATTTACTTAACTGCGTAAGCAGAAAATAAAGACAAAATAAACAAATTGCATACAGTAAGATTGCTTGAAACTAGAACTCAGTTAAGTGTTGGAATCTTGAAGATTTTAATTATAGGTAGACTATTTTAAATTCCGCTTTTGAGGAGTATTCTACTGACTGGCGAACAAATAAGTTAACTAACTTCGTAACGATATGCATATCGATTGTATCACCAACCTCTGCAAACCATATTTTCGCACACTTGTCTCCCCTGCTGGTTTTTAATGTTAATGCGTATTTTTATATAAAATTATGCAATTACAGTGAAACTACTTCATTTATGTTAAATTGCTTTTTGCTGGTAGCACTTGATACTAAATAAAATATTTTGACAAACTGAGTAAAACTATGTCTTATTAATTTTTAGTACTGACCATGATATTGAGGTTATCCCCACTCACCTTTGTAATCATTTCGTATTCATGCCAATACATTTCTTTTAAGACGTGCAGCTGAAAAATTAATACATCCACACTTTGCGTGGGACTTAAACCCAGAACACCTAGTACAGTACGTTGACGCGCAGCAAACTGTGCTACAAAACAAAAATGTCGGCAATATACGTGTTGATGTACCTTTCAAACTCTTCTGTTTGAAGTGGTCAGTCGAACGTTTGCAAGACGCGTAGCACGTCGTTCAATGGTACACCTTGCTGGCGAAGGGGGGAGGGGGATCACGACAGCCAAACCCTTGGCTTGCTAAGGGAGTGGGGGGTGAACTAGGNGGGGGACCAGCCCTCACAACGTTTGACGCTAACAGTAACAACATTTTATATTTCTCAATGTATGGTTAGAAATATGACTATTACTAGTTGGTTTGCTGCTGGAAAAGGTAGAATACGCCTTTAGAAGTTCCTACAAATTGATGATTAGTCTTCTTGAAAATATGTTACGTTGTGGTAAAGGCTGTTCTCAGTAAAGTGAGCACTTTTGAAATAAACCTTTGAAAAATATCACTGCCCCTACCTGCGTATATTTTAACGGATACACTGATTGTCGTGCGCCCAGTATAGTTGGCAATGAGGGAGGGGAAAGAATTCCACGTCTTAGCGTTGAATTGAAAGTATTAGGCAAACATTTGCAACTACTGAAATTATTTCTTTTACTTTTTGTTTTTTTAACGCATGTATGTGTAAGAATCAGCAAATTTGTAAAAATTAACAGTGCTAAGAATTTCACATTTCCACTTGATCGACGCATGTGATCAGGCCCATTGCACTTTTAATTATACATATGGTGGATTAATATACAATATTCATACACATAGATTTTAAGTAGTGCTTTCAAAAGTGCTCACTTTACTGTGAACAACCTTTAGCTGCATATTGAACCTATTTCAAGTGTGATTTCCGGGATGTGTTTATTTTTTGTGAGCAGACTAAATGAAAAGTAAAAAATTTCACCTAAAAATGCCCATACCTGGACTATTCTATCCAAATTACCCCACTAATCATGGTAGTGCAGATACAAAAAAATTCAGGGCAATGACCAAAATATGCAAAAAAAAAATAATTATTTTTTGTATGTACGAGTGATGTCGAAAACACCTTGAAAAATATGTGAATAGACTTAAGTTATTGCTAGGACAGAAATCCTAAAAATTATTGTCACTTGTTGAGAATAAATAATACGTAGGCCACTGAAAAGCCTACATGACGTTGCATTAATGTTTCCAAAAACGTACGAATACTATTCTGTTAGCGAGATGAATAAACCAGTTTCTGGAGGAATACATTTTACTAATCAAAATTGTTTATTTCCGGCGCTTCTTTCAGTTTTTTTTTTGTAAATGAGATGTACTTGACCAGATCGCCATTAACAACAGGGACGACCCTATCAGCAGTCAATATCGGGCCGAAACGTCTCCACGTGGTTGTTATATTTACCCTCACCAGTGCCTAGCTAGCGGCCAGTTTCCTTAACGTAACAAGTACTTTAAGAAAAGGTGCGATACTAATCACTGATGAACAGTTCCGTTATGTTTATCACGCGAGCAGAGTACTTTAAATGCTTCGCGTTCAGTCGAGGAGGCCTACAGTGGAGTGGAGTGACGTCTTGGCCAGCTCTTAGGAGTACATGGGCCCCGAAATATATTTCTGTTCGCGTTCGAGGCACGGCGATACGGGCGACAATAACACGCGAGCCCAGCTCCCCATCGCCCGTACTCGCAAGGCGCTGAACCGACGCGCAGGGCTTCCATCGTTACGCTTTCCTGTGCACATTAGATCTCCAACAGTGGCATTTTATTACACGCGATGAAAGCTCACAGATCAAAGAGCGCCTGTACCGTTTTATTTTCCTCGTATCTCTTAATGAAATTGCGCAAGCAAATTCTAAAAGTGCCTTTTTTATTTTTTATTTTTTTTTACAATATGTGTTTATCTAATAATACGCTTAAAAACTAACATGCACGGGTTTATATAATTGGTTTTTTTTCCACAAAAAGTCGTATATTCAGGATATTTATTTGCCGAGACAAACTTAAACGCGCAAACAACGAATTTACAGAAAATATGCCCAGACTACTAACCCTTACACCACCGTCTTGATAGCCGATGAGGATGACGCGAAGTGAGTACGGATGGAGCAGCGCCGGAATGCAAGGGCGGGCGAAGCGGGAGGTCCCGGTCGTCTGGCAAGGTTCCCACATGCGTAGGCCCGGGAATAGCCCCACCGGGAATCGAGCCCAGTTCACCTCGGCGGGAGGCAAGCGATCTAGCCGTTACGCCAACCGCGGCCCCCGAGGCCGAAAATGCTGATGATTGGACTCCATCCACAGTATGACTCGTAATGTCACAGTCGGCCCCTTACGTCTCGAAATCCTCTGTAATCAATATTGTACTCAGTCTTGATGTGCGTGGTCGCGTGACGCATCATCCGACATAAAACGACGTGGCCTCCGATATGAGGTTATCATTTATTATCAACTTGCTCATCTGTAAAACAACAAATAGTTATACGGGCTAGATTTATTTTTTCTTATAGCATGCTACTAGTGTTCTTCCGTAATCGAATCCTATTAAACACTGATCACACAAAGTATGCATACATCACGTGTTTACCTGATGATCTTTGTTTAATCAATAACGTAAATACATCTCCACAAATTAAATACAACGCGATGAAACGTATCTATTCACAGTAAAAGCAATCTGCAAATGCCAGTACAACTACTTTAGAATAATAAAACTTAAATTTTAACTGCCTAAAAGTATTTATACCGTCATGGATCAAGGAAAATTGCTGTTCATATCCAATGTATAACCAAAGTTTAATATATATTATGGAGACCATTGCCATTGTTTATAGTATGCCTTCACCTAGGCATTGATTCTAAAAGTTTCTTGGTGATATCCTCCTCTATCTTGTTCAATTCTTCTTCTTTAAGTAGGTACCGCGGTGGCTGAGCGGTTTGCCTGCTCACCTCCCACCAAGGCGAACCGGGCTCAATCCCCGGCCGGGTCACTCCCGCATTTTCGCAAGTGGAAATCGTGCCTGACGATGCCGCTGGTTGGCGGGTTTTCTCGAGGATCTCCCGTTTCCTCCGCCCTTTCATTCCGGCGATGCTCCATATTCACCTCAATCACCNTGGCGGGTTTTCTCGAGGATCTCCCGTTTCCTCCGCCCTTTCATTCCGGCGATGCTCCATATTCACCTCAATCACCATCATCGACTCTCAAGACCTCGTTGTTAAGAGCCACCCAAATCTCTTCACTCACTCTTCTTTAAGTATCTAAATTAACTCATTCCTAGAGATCCACCTCTTTTTTCTTACCTGTCAATCGAGATTTTTTACGAATTTATGTCCGGGGACTGTGGAGGTGTTTTCAGTGATTCCTTGACATTATATAGTAATCACTCTCTAGTTTTCAACGCCGTCTTGTTGGAAAATGAAACTTTTTTCTAGACCTAACTCTGAAGCACTTTTCTTCAAATGTAAATATTTTCTTCAATATGTCAATATAACTAAATGCATTAAGTTTATCTTCAACGACAACCAAATTCCCTACACCAGAATAACCCACACTTCCCCAAACCATTACATTTCCTCCATCATGCTTGACTGTTGGGGTTATGTTCTGAGG
The DNA here is from genome assembly GCA_002778355.1 of Clitarchus hookeri. Taxonomy (NCBI): domain Eukaryota; kingdom Metazoa; phylum Arthropoda; class Insecta; order Phasmatodea; family Phasmatidae; genus Clitarchus; species Clitarchus hookeri. The sequence goes on along the minus strand of NQII01009735.1, from coordinate 16,021 downwards.
ATGCAATTCACAATTAGATGTTCTCCAAACGCGTGCTGGTCCATCTGATCCGAATAGTGTAACTTACTCTCATCAGTAAATATAACCCTTTCCCATAAATCTATTCNTGATCCGAATAGTGTAACTTACTCTCATCAGTAAATATAACCCTTTCCCATAAATCTATTCCTTTATCTACATTGTCACGAGCATAATCCAATCTCTTCTTCCTACTGACCTCACTGATGCAGGGCCTCTCTCGGGGAGTCTGTGCCTTGCACCCGTGAACCCTGTTGCGAATTGCTTGTGTACATACGTATTTCCCTCTATTTGTCTGCGGATCATTGGCGATGGTTCAGGCGCCGATTCGTGCATTTTTCCTCACTTGTCAGAGCACATCACGTTCATGTCATGCAGAAGAGACCTTAGGGCGTCCTGATCTCTTCCTGTTTTCTGTACTCCCTGTGTTGTTGTGATTGCACAGAATGTGCCCTACTGTACAGAATGTATAATGCACCGTGGCAACGATTTTTCGGCAACTATTACCTTGTTTATACAAAGATACTATGCGCTGTCTCACTGCTTCAGACAATTCACCGTTTCGACGCCCCATTACGTCTAGTACTGAGGTACTCAACATGTGCAGCTTGCTAACAAGTTATATCTGTAATCCAACACTACTATAATCAGGTTAACACTTTAACTTCGAGCCGGGTTAATGCTGTTGAACCACGACTGTATGGATACTTTTTGGCGGTGACATTTTAGGTTTGATTATTCTGTAGATTTTGTACCGGCCGTTGCATATTAATTTTGCTGTGGATAAATGTGTTTCGTCATGTAATTAAGTCATGGATATGTATTTAAGTTTATTGCTATAAACATAGGTTATCAGGTAAAGAGGTGCTGTATGAATACTTTTTGTGATCACGGTAAAAAAAAACTTTAGGTAATAGACACTTACGAAATTGTTCGCAAATTCACCACATAATTGTATACGCGTTCTGAGAAAGCTCGAAAGATAAAACCTTTTCTCCCCCATCCATGCATGGCAGCTTCGCTACATCTGTTAAGGAAAGAGTCAAATGGATAGCGAAATCCCAAATTTTACATAGTAGCATTATTACATTTGCAGATTGATGTGTAGTACATTTCCCACTTAGTGCATAGGTTAGAAACTTCCATTAAAATCTAAGACGTTTGGTACAATATTTTTACAGCGACATCTGTATTTATATACAAGGAGTAAATTATGCGCCACACAGATCTGAAGTGGGAACGGCTCTTCAAAGTGATATTTTACTATCACGTTTATCGCCATAAATGCTTCATTTGAGCAGCAGAGGCCAGCAACAATTTGCTGAACGATACTGTTCCTATGACATCATAGTGTTTAACAAATGCTAAGTCGTAGAGAATCGGATTATTACTGAAGAAATATTGTTGTGTTGATACCATAACGGCGGCCGACGACTTTGTTACACAATGTCGGTAGGTAGGTCTCACCCACAAGTTCATTAGATACAGAAAAAGTTACCCATTCTAGCAGGCTCAGATATGGAACCGGAAATACCAACAATTACCTGAAGTAATTTCGGAAAGCAGTGGAAAACAGAAATCGGGATGGCCGAAATGAAAATCTATCCCTGGCTATCCCGAATGCGAGCCAAGTTTGTTGCCACTGTGCCACCTCGCTCGGAATGTTACATAATGTAACACCTACACATGAACTTCTGTCGACATAAGTGGAATGTTTTTGCCAACGGGATCAGGACGAGGTGCCAGGTGCTGACCGACGAGGTTTTCACACTCTTATCATTCTGGTAAGGGGCCAGAATTCCATGACCTTAACCAGCGATGACCTTGGGATGACCTTGAAGTCGAAAAATCGGGGGAAATCACAAAAATTATTTAAACAATTTAAAACTCGGGTAAAATTAAATTAAACAATCCAACAGTCATTTTGAATCTGAATGAGCTTGACCTTGACCCTGTACCCGTAACCTTGAATGACCACGAATCCAAATATTTTCCAGAAAATAAAATAAATCAAAAAATTATAAACTATTTTGGAAAATGCATTAAAGATATATGCAGGAAGTCCGGGGTTCGATAGCGGGTAGAGTGACTAAGCTGTCACGATGACCAGCACGCAACTGACCCTCGCCAAATTTTATTGGCTGTTTAATCGGCAAGACTCCACCCCACCACTATTTTTCAATTGATTAGAGAGTCAGATCCCGTCCAGCGCCCTCAACCACATCCCACATCTACAGCCCATAGTTTTTCGACATTTTCCCACTAGAGGGTGCTGACAATAACTCATGTTTTCAGTATTACTCACCAGAGCGCACTGGTATCTCGTGTTTCAAGCATTGGCCACCAGAGCGCAAACCCATTGCCGAACCAGTCGGCTAAGAGTGCGGTAATATCGACCTGTACTGAATGGCAACGAGGTCCGTACCCATAAAGTATGGAAATTGGCATATGTAATTATTTTATATTTTCAACATAATAAGTATTTTTTTATTTTAAAAATTTTACATGATGTATTTTTTTTTAACAAAGCAGGTAATTTATCTCAACAGTGTGTTAAAAAAAAATGAAACAGCATATTGTTTTAAAAATTAATTTAATTCGGTAAAGTAGAACATGAGAAAACACAATTGGAAAAAATGCATATACACATTGAAAATGTACACTAAGTGGCCAAATTATTATGACCACTTGACACTTATACGCAGATCGGCCATAACTTCATGTTGTTGCCGCTAGAGGGCGAGATAACTATAAAAAGGGAATGCAGGACAAGTGAANGCAGATCGGCCATAACTTCATGTTGTTGCCGCTAGAGGGCGAGATAACTATAAAAAGGGAATGCAGGACAAGTGAAGCATCAAATGCATTGTGTTGCTTGCAAAGAAATGGGCAAAAAACGTGATTTAACTGCTTTTTAACGCGGGATGATTGTAGGCGCTCGAAGCGTTGGAACCAGTATCAGCAAAACGGCTGCACTTGTGAAGTTTTAGAGAGCAGCAGTTATTAATGTTTACAGATAGTGGACTACCAAGCAGAAAACCGGGTCTCAACGTCAGGCTTGTGGTTGTCACCGGTTACTGAATGCTCGATCTGAAAGGAGACTTGCCAGAGTTGTCCAGTCTAACAGAAGAGCAAAAGTACGTCAAATTGTGGGGAATCTTAATCAAGGAGCAGCTGCGAAGGTCTCTGAATGAACTGTTCGCCGCACATTANAGTACGTCAAATTGTGGGGAATCTTAATCAAGGAGCAGCTGCGAAGGTCTCTGAATGAACTGTTCGCCGCACATTATTACACCGTATAGGATATGGAAGCCGACTACCTGTTCGAAAGCCTCTACTGTCTGCCTTGAACAAGAGCAAACGTNATTACACCGTATAGGATATGGAAGCCGACTACCTGTTCGAAAGCCTCTACTGTCTGCCTTGAACAAGAGCAAACGTCTCCAGTTCACAAAGTAGCACAAGGATTGGACAGTAGATGGCTGGAAAAGGGTCATGTGGTCCGATGAATCGCGTTTTCAATTACACCATGCAGATGGAAGGGTGCGAATATGGCGAAAACTGCACGAAAGCATGGACCCCAATTGCATTGCCACAACACTTCAAGCTGGTGTAGGCAATATTATGGTTTGGGGGATGTCTTCTTGGCATTGTATGGGTCCTTTGATTCCCGTGGAACAACGTCTGAATGCCCAAGGNTGGCATTGTATGGGTCCTTTGATTCCCGTGGAACAACGTCTGAATGCCCAAGGGTATTTAAATGTTATCGTAGATCAAGCACATCCTGTTTGATAATGGTGTACCCTGCCGGGGATGGATACTTCCAGCATAACAATGCTCCCTGTCATAGAGCTGGCATTGTCCGCAGATGGTTCGAAGAGCAAGACAGAAACTTTACCTTGCTTAGTTGGCCTGCATAAACACCAGATCTTAATCGAATTGAGAATCTGTCTGATGAGATCGATCGGGGTATCAGGCAGCTGGATGCAGTACCATCAAATCTTAAGGGAATTGGAAAGTGCAGTTAATCGGATATGGTTTCAAATTCCTCATACCACCTACCAACATCTCATAGAGTCCATGCTAAGACGAATCCATGCATATTAAGGGCAAAAGGTGGCCCAACATTGTATTGAGGTGGTGGTCATAATAATTTGGCCACTCAGTGTATATTTTACACTTAGTTTTGTGTATGGCAAGTCACTGTTCCCTAGTGAGTCTTGATTTCCATGGATAATCGGTTTGCAGACATGAACTTTGTACCAATGTGAATAAATATGCGAGTTAAACAGCCGTGAAAAGTTTTCTGTTGCTAAAATTAGACATCTGTTCCAACTCAGCATACCTTTTGTCCACACACATTGAATACAATGACTTAACAAATCTTGCCAACCCTGGCCACTTGAAAAACATTTGTTGTCATAGTTGTGGCGATTGATTATGGCACATTTATATTTTATAAAATTGGGAAGGTTAACCTATATAGATAACTGGGAAGGTCCATCCTCTATGTTAGTTAGCAGAAACCATGCACCCTTAGTCTATCCATGCGTGAAATTGACACCCCACACTTGTGTACTTTACATGGTTGGGGCTCTTCATACAGCATGTTCCTCATGTCGCCAGGTACCACTGCTTTAAGCGAAGGTATTTTTACAATAGCGACACCTATAATGTTGGAATGGTTCAGCATAGGTGGCTGACCATGGGGTGTCACTGTAACAGATATAGATAGTCTCCAGAGGACGATGAAGTTGCCACAGCCGATAAACTCAATTATATTTCTGCAGACTCCATGCCAAACATTCTCTAAAACCCTGGAAATTCTGATAGATACATAAGTTCCTCGGCCGAAGAGACAGAGAAAGTAGAGGTAGAATGCAAACACCCAAGAAGTCGGTGGTATGGGCAATAAGTTGATTGTGGCATCGGCACTACACCGGAAGAAAATGGCGGTGCTACTGTAGGCGACCCGCCCACAAAGGTCGATGGCGATGCTAATGTAGGCGGCCCACCTAAAGAAGTCAATGGCACTGCTGGTACCACTCCCGAANGGTATTTAAATGTTATCGTAGATCAAGCACATCCTGTTTGATAATGGTGTACCCTGCCGGGGATGGATACTTCCAGTATAACAATGCTCCCTGTCATAGAGCTGGCATTGTCCGCAGATGGTTCGAAGAGCAAGACAGAAACTTTACCTTGCTTAGTTGGCCTGCATAAACACCAGATCTTAATCGAATTGAGAATCTGTCTGATGAGATCGATCGGGGCATCAGGCAGCTGGATGCAGTACCATCAAATCTTACGGAATTGGAAAGTGCAGTTAATCGGATATGGTTTCAAATTCCTCATACCACCTACCAACATCTCATAGAGTCCATACTAAGACGAATCCATGCATATTAAGGGCAAAAGGTGGCCCAACATTGTATTGATGTGGTGGTCATAATAATTTGGCCACTCAGTGTATATTTTACACTTAGTTTTGTGTATGGCAAGTCACTGTTCCCTAGTGAGTCTTGATTTCCATGGATAATCGGTTTGCAGACATGAACTTTGTACCAATGTGAAGAAATATGCGAGTTAAACAGCCGTGAAAAGTTTTCTGTTGCTAAAATTAGACATCTGTTCCAACTCAGCATACCTTTTGTCCACACACATTGAATACAATGACTTAACAAATCTTGCCAACCCTGGCCACTTGAAAAACATTTGTTGTCATAGTTGTGGCGATTGATTATGGCACATTTATATTTTATAAAATTGGGAAGGTTAACCTATATAGATAACTGGGAAGGTCCATCCTCTATGTTAGTTAGCAGAAACCATGCACCCTTAGTCTATCCATGCGTGAAATTGACACCCCACACTTGTGTACTTTACATGGTTGGGGCTCTTCATACAGCATGTTCCTCATGTCGCCAGGTACCACTGCTTTAAGCGAAGGTATTTTTACAATAGCGACACCTATAATGTTGGAATGGTTCAGCATAGGTGGCTGACCATGGGGTGTCACTGTAACAGATATAGATAGTCTCCAGAGGACGATGAAGTTGCCACAGCCGATAAACTCAATTATATTTCTGCAGACTACATGCCAAACATTCTCTAAAACCCTGGAAATTCTGATAGATACATAAGTTCCTCGGCCGAAGAGACAGAGAAAGTAGAGGAAGAATGCAAACACCCAAGAAGTCGGTGGTATGGGCAATAAGTTGATTGTGGCATTGGCACTACACCGGAAGAAAATGGCGGTGCTACTGTAGGCGACCCGCCCAAAAAGGTCGATGGCGATGCTAATGTAGGCGGCCCACCTAAAGAAGTCAATGGCACTGCTGGTACCACTCCCGAATANAAAAGGTCGATGGCGATGCTAATGTAGGCGGCCCACCTAAAGAAGTCAATGGCACTGCTGGTACCACTCCCGAATAAGTCGATGGCACTGCTGGTACCACTCCCGAATAAGTCGATGACACTGCTGGTACCACTCCCAAAGAAGTCGATGGCACTGCTGGTACCACTCCCGAAGAAGCCGATGAGAATGCTGGTAACACCCCCGAAGAAGTAGTTGGCACTGCTGGTACCACTCCCGAAGAAGTCTATGGCACTGCTGGTACGACTCCCGATGAAGTCGATGATATAGCCAGTAACATGTTCGAAAAAGTTGATGGCACTGCCGTAGATCCTACTGGCTCTGGGATTTCTGAAGACATTGCAGATACAGAATAAAACTTTGACTTAGAAGCAAAGCTTTAGAAGTCAGACAAGGCGATCCCTGGATTTTTGAATGTGGGAATCGTGCTGGACGATGCTGCTGGTCGGTGCATTTTCTTAGGGATCTCCCATTTCCTCCGCCCTTACATTTTGGCGCTGCTCCTTACTCGCCTCGCGTCACCTTCATCGGATCTCAAGACCTTGATGCTAAGAGCCGTCCAAATCACTTCACTCTTTGATTGAAGGCTCGATGATAACATCTGACTCATCGACGCCAGGTCTGCTAGTGGTGGAAATAGCATCGACAGCCCCAGGAAGACACGCTGGGTAGTGACAGCAATGTTGGCGAGTGGGTGCCGCTCATTTCTGGAGCTGGAGGCACATCCATTGGAAGGTGCAGCATTATCTTTCGTGGAACTGCTGATGGCTACATGGTGCCTACGATACATTCTTCAATGTCTGGTCGTCTAGCTCGAGGCATTCTCCAACATATGATCGTCTGGCTCGAGGCTTCACCATTCTCGACTGGTGGCTGTGAGTTCTCCTCCATGCAGTCTGTGGTGGCAACATTCGTGCATGCAGGATGCCACATCTTCGAGGCTGGCAGGTAGATAGACGCATGTGAAAGACAGCACATTTTCTAGGCTTGCAAAAGGCTACCAGCTGATGGCTTGGTTCGTATAACAGGGAAAGTGCGAACATATCCAATGCTGCATGTCACTACGATCACAGTTCTGTGAACGTGTGTAGGTATCTGGTGTTCCAGTAGCCGTTTTCGATGGTAGAGTGACCAGGCACGACACTCGCATAAACATTCCCAGGGTGAAATACACAAATCTTTATCTGGTGTCTGGAAAGCCAATTGAAGGTGGGGAGATGCTCCTGCCTTTATATACATATGAAGAATGGTCGAAAACTTTGGGTCGATTATAACAATTTAGTGTCTAGTCGTAACTCATCAAATCTTGGTTCAAGGAAAAGGTGCACCATTTGCGCAGCAGAACGTACTTCAGTGCGCAGACCCAGTTACGTTCTGACTTGTTGCAGATGTGACGATGCAGCTCGCTGTACATTTTGACGAGTTTGCAAAGCGAAGGACATCCATATTCGGCATGCATGTCGATAATTTCCACTTAAAATTTACACATATTGCTCAGACATTTTTTCTGCTCATGTCTTGCCACATAAACCGCGACCTTCGGGTATTGCAGTAACAGATCGCGGAGCACATTTTCCACCTCATGGTATGTCATCTTGCCTTCGTCCCATCCCAGTCTGTGGTAGTTCTTGGTAAACCATTAATTGGTAAACCATGGACTTGTAAGTGATAGGTCTTAGTATCAGGGACTGAGCATGTCCATAATATGCATTTCGGAATTGAGCGTGCGTCTGATATGATACAGTACTGTCCATTTTGAAAGATCATGTTCATATCAACATACGGATAGCTTTTGCTATTCAAAAATATTTTCACATTTTATATTTGACATATATCGAATTGTGAGTTGCTTGTTCTCACACTGTGCTGATATCCGGTTTTTAGGGCGATGATGATGTAGTAATTCGATTTCTCAAAAGCGAATCTATATTTCACCATCCATTTGATGTGCTGGTTTGCTTGCAACACAGGGTATGTCCCGAGACTCCACAACCTGAAAGCCACATCGATGTTTTTGCCATATTCCTCAATCTTCAACATCTTTATGCATTCAGCAGTGCTCAATTGGACGTGAGGCAGCATCTATTCGATAAACTGTAGCTTAAGTTCCACAACCTCCATGTTTTCCGCCATACCCACGATGGTGTCCGTATCATATTAGCTAGAAGCAGCACCAATTATTGCTTCAGCATCAATTATTGCTTCGAATAGGTGATGTGTTTGTTGTCTTTGGCAAATTCCAACAGCATGGAGAATGGGATGCACACTTACTTGCCTCTGGGGTATATATGAACACTGTTATAGTATTCGATTCTTCAACCTGCCATCTAAGCAGCAGACATTTCATTCGGCATGAGTGANCGGCCATCTAGGCAGCAGACATTTCATTCGGCATGAGTGATAGGCAATTTCTGATCGCCGAGGCTATGCCTACATTTCGCGGCTGATCCACCTCGACACCATTGAGAAAATACATGATGCGATCGATCAAATTAAGAATTATATTGCTCGAAATTTTCTTTAATTCTGGGTTGGTTCCATCTTCTTTCATCAGAGTCCCCCTAATTTGCAGGAAAAACTGGCAAAAAAAGAGTACAGATATATTTTCGTCGGACTGCGATCCTTCCAGGTTTTTCAGGTTTAAGGTAAGCTAATAATCTAAGGTCGCAGGCACATGGTAAAGGTCAAGGTCACCCAGGTCCGAGATTGCTGTCGGGTTTTTTAAAATTGAATTTACCCGATTTTTAATTTTTTTAACGAATTTTCTTTTTCTAGATTTTGCGCAGATATCACATTCAGTCTGTCGGTAACTTGCCATTGCACACTCGTTACACGTTCGTCGACGGCCATCATATCGTGACTGATCTCGGTTTTCACATGCTCCATCTTCGTCCTAAACTTTGACAGGTAGTTCCGAAATAATGTGTTTTGTACGGACAAAATAATGAACAGTTCCGAGATGATGCCATAGTCAGTTTCTAGAACGATCAAGAAGGAGTTACAGCATATCGCAGTTCGGTCAAAGAAGCCCCAAGCTGCATTTTGACAAAGACGAAGATGGAGGTTGTCTTGTACCATGAAATGATGGAACCTGGGATGCTGGTAGAAGAATAATTCGAAATGTTGGCGAACACGAACGATCCGAGGACGTTGTTTCATGATTTTTCTCGATTTTTCGACGTAAATATTATCCTAAGGTCATCACGGGTCAAGGTTAATGAATTTTAAGATGGCCGACCTCTTACCGGAATGATAGAGCATGGANAAATGGCCGACCTCTTACCGGAATGATAGAGCATGGAAACCTGGTCAGCTGGCACCTGGCGCCTCTCCCAGTTCCTGTTGTCTCATACCCCGCTATATAATTCTACTGGTATATTTGGAAGCCAACTGGAAGTGCTCTGATGAATGCAGCTGCTATTGCGACTGTCATTTTTTAGAGATCGTTTGACTCGGCTGTAGTTCGTAAACTTCATGAAACCCGAGAAGAAAAGTTTAGCAGCGGGAAGCCTTAGTGAGCGAGAAGGCCACGTTATTTGAACACAACAATAAAACCAGTTGTGACCAGAGGTGATAAGATTACGGCGGGCAGTAACAGTAGAATATTCTGGAGCTCCATTGTGCTGGTGCCCTATATGGCAACGTCAACAGAGAAACACTTTGTAATAATTCCGGCATCGTCCCTTGAAGAACCGTCAAATACAACTCTGTATTGAACCGAGGACGGAATGCATACGAACAAGTTACGATGGCCGTCGATAATGAAAGTTCACAGATTGACGGGAAAACGATGTTACGAGCCTCGAGTTGTCATTGTGTATGGGATGGCCTCGACACACGAGATGTAGTAACTTCCTTCGTGAATGTGACGTTCTCAGTTAACATGGGAGACGTTGGAATTTATGGCATAGGTACCACAATTTTCCCTCTTCTGGTAACATTGCATGGGCCATCTGTTAATAGTAGAGATGAAGATTCCCGTTGTGAATAATTTGACGTGTATTCCGTGCGTGGTATTCGAGGTACTTTCTATCGATATACGATAATTGCTAAGCTGATCAGTTTATAATGTATATTTATTGACGATAGTTGCCAGTAGTCTGGACAACCTTACATATAAACACACCATTTTCTACGAATCCATTTTACCACCGCCGTGCACAATTATTATTCTTTCTACTTTTAATACTTTATCAGTCACTCCATAACTTCTCACTCGGATATAAAAAACATAAGTTTCAGATCCATAAATATTATTGGGCGCCCTTCTTGGTTAAGTGCGATGTCGCTCTTAAGCCGCGTGTTAGTTTTTATCGAATGTAAATCTTTTCGATTAGAATATACCTAAGTTTTTTCTTATCCACTTTTACCTTAGTTTTCATAAAATTTCTGTCCCTAAAAATGTTTGTAGCGCTGTCCTTATAATACATGACATCTCTAATATTTACACCAATTCCTTTCACAGTAAGCATGCAATTTTCTGTCCTTTAAAAATTGTGTATGATCCGCGTTACTTTTTTTTACAGTTTAATTTTTATTTGGTATCTAAAATGAGTCGCTTTCATTTGTCACGTTCTTCGCAACGTTTTTTTTTATTTTGCGCGCATTTATCTCTAGATAGTACTGTAGAAATATACGCTGTTCGAACTCGTGCTCTCTCGACTGGAATAATAAATGTTTCATTCATAACTTTATATTCTATAAATTTTAAAATTTTGTGCATGGTTTACTTGGACTGGATACGTAGAACATGCTCCTATCTTATTTAGACCTTACTGGCGGCGTTTTGCTGCTTACAACATGAAACACAGAATTCGATATATTCACGAATAAAAATGACGTCAGAATGCTGATATATACAAAAGTGTACTTTTAGCGTGGCTATCAGGATACTGGGTAACTGGACACATTCGGCAACACCTCATGAATGCGGTGGTAGGTGGTGGGTAGCGGGCGAAGGAAGGAGAGTAAATTCGCTTCTGCAACAGTCATTCACACGAACAGCAAATTGGCGGGCACGTTGTGTGAGCAGCGGGACTTCTACAAAGCGATTGCAACGAACTATAGATTTCGTAATGGTGTCGTGTATAGTCAAGACCTAACAGTAAATATTTCACGGTTTCATTTTAGCATCCAATCTAGGCGAACCGGTTTCGATTCCCGGCGGGATCGCTCCCGGATTTTCGCATTTAGGAATCGTACCGGATGATGCCGCTGGTCGGTGGGTTTTATCAGAAATCTCCCATTTTCTCCGCCCCTTCATTCCAGTGCTGCTCCATACTCACCTCGCTTCACTATCATTGGCTCGCAAGACCTCTATGTTAAGAGCTGACCAAATCTCTTCACTCACTCACTCCATTTCAGCAGAAGCCATTTCCTTGGTAACATAATGGTATTAAAAACCCGCGGAAGATATATAGTTATTGTTTATATTTGTCGGTAAATATTATTTATTCAGATATTTTGGTTTTCAAGATATTCGCCTGCTTAAATAATTTTTTTCACATTATTTTCAGTAACATTTTTTCAATGTAGGATAAAGGAAAAGGGATAAAAAAAGAGGGGGGGAGGTTATATATTTTTTTTTATACAATTCACTTAGAATTATTGTGTGAAGATTGGACACACATGCATACCGACGAATTCAATGACACCTGCAAAAAACTTTTTTTATCTATGACTTAGCATTTCGAGCAGGTGCCCATGTGCCCAACCAGCTGATCCTTTTCACTTTTGTCTGCTGCTGCATAACGTTCATTACATTAGTATTTAAATATGCCAATTCCTCATAAACTAAACACCAGTTTTTACAAGAATTCTCAGGGTTGAAAGCAAAGTTACTTTTGTCTTCCTGGTGTTAAAACTTGCCATTTAATTACGGAAAAGGGCCTACAGCATGAAGCGTGTGCAGTTAAAATTGCATTAAAAATCTACTGTGCAGGTTTTTTTTTCAGTCAGGAAAAAAAAAAAACGAACATGTAACTTTAGCGCAAGACTACTGCAGTAACTTTTAACAATAAGCTGTAAACTATTTGTCAAGACAAATAGGGAATCAGCAAACACAAAGTGAGTGGTCTGACAGGTGAGCAACACACAATACACACGGCGTGAGAATGAACGACACGCGATTGAAAAACGAATAGTGCTCACTGTACTTAAATATGCAAAGAGTCGTGCGCTGTGTGTGTGTGTGTTGGGGTGAGTTGTATTAACAAATGATGATGGTACGTTGATGTATTGTGCACACCAAGAGGAGTACACTAATAAATAAGTAATAATGTACTTTGACTGCAAAATAAACACAAGGCAGATAATACTGTAGTAAACGAATACATTGAATCATTCCCAAACTTTTACATTTACTAAAGCAAGTGCACTATTCGATAGATTGAGCCACATGCCTAGCACAGGAATGATTGCGCGCCGTATTTACGGTGGCTGCTACAGTGAAATACAAATGATAAAATAATGAGAAGACCAAAACGCGTCAGGAGAGTCCATTGCCGCCGCACGAAGGGGTGGGCTTGTTCAGTTCAGGAGTGACGGCGGCCGAGAGCGGTTGAACGATAGTTGCTCCGCGAGTGAATGATACCTGTCGATAAAACGTGAGCCCCGCAGCGCGGCAGTGGAGAGCGATGTTATCAGTTTGGTGTGTACAGCACCAGCAATGTCACTTGGTTTCCCTTCTTTTTTTTTGTTTTTTTTTTACTAACTACTCCAAAACTAAGTGTTATGTGAGCCCGCGGTAGGGACGGGAGTTAAGTGCGTCTCAGGGCTAAGCCCCATACGCCTACAAGGAAGGGAGAATCATGCGAGGAGACGTGCATCACGGCAAAGAGGGATTCCCTCCCTCCAGCGGCAGGCGCTCAGAAGGGCTCTCCCCTACACTGCCTCCCCTCACCTACCCTCCCTTTCTCAAAGCTGAGCGAAGATTATTTCTCATTTGAACGTTACTGTATTAAGCTGTCACTGTCGTATCGTGCAGTCATACGTCGTGGTGTAGTACCTTCCCAGTAATGCGGGCTGCCTACCTCTCAGGCCACTCACCTTCTGTTAGAAATTTCCACATGAATTTCTAAAAAAATTGTTTACCTCAGAGAGTTCCGACAAAGCAACCTTTTTTTTGTTCATTTAAATGTGCTGATACATAATAGATAGGCTGAATAAAAATATACTGCAATAATTGTTTTAACATTTATTAGCCAACAGCTAAAAACGTTTTTTACATTTATTAAACATAATTAGTAAAATAATAAATNATTGTTTTAACATTTATTAGCCAACAGCTAAAAACGTTTTTTACATTTATTAAACATAATTAGTAAAATAATAAATATAGTCAATTCACTGTTACTTTACACTTATCTGAAGCCCTGCTAAATTTCTACTTTTGGTTACCAATTACGTATACTTCCGCTACACACAAACATACACACTGCCATGNGAAGCCCTGCTAAATTTCTACTTTTGGTTACCAATTACGTATACTTCCGCTACACACAAACATACACACTGCCATGCGACTTCTACGTTTTAACTGTCAAATGCACTGTTTACAGCTGTTCAAAGAATTCTGTCATATTTCAAAAACCATTATGTACGAATACTCTTAATTTAGGCCTAGAACCATATTTAGGTCATGTTTATGACTTTTTAACAGTGTCTTTATTGACGATAGTTCTTACGGGTATTATTTTACATTAACACATTTGTTATACACGATATAGCACATTACATGTAATACACGTTAATATTTTGCCGCGATTGTGTTTAACCCTGTTACAACTGTGGGGGAAAGAACTGTAATATTTAACCTCTTGTTATTGATGTGGTTTTTTGGGTTATTTCGTTAAAAGAACGGTCTTAGTTGTAATAAATATTAAAACGAAGGAGCAACCAGTCCAACGAAAAAGACAGTAAATTCTAACACGCAACTAGTGTCGCTTATTTCTTGTACGTAGCAACGACCAAATTAAAAGATAGTGGTGAACATGCACACAAATAGGCCTACCGTAACTTCTTTTCCACTCACATTTCTTTGCATAGGTACTTATTTTTTACTAGATTTATTGAATTATTTATTAAAAATTTTTTGGCTTAGCTTGGTAATTTGTTGGGATTGTGGCAAACATTCAGATCACTAAAACGTAAGCACGTTACACAATTGTGTTTCAAACACCAAGGGCGAAGTTACACTGTGATAAACAGATGTGACTTAAAAATAAGTAACGTCGTTATAAAAACAGTTCAAGGTAAAAACTTATTAATTTATAAGTATGAAATGTGCAAAAATTGAAAACATGTATAATTTTCCTACTTCTACTAGCGGTACGAAACTTCCCGAGAGCGAGAGAGAGACAGAGACAGAGACAGAGAGAGAGAGAGATAGAGAGAGAGACAGAGACAGACAGAGAGGGTGACAAGTTCCGCTCCGTCGACAGTTTATTCTTAGGTCGAAAAAAAAAAATTCCATGTCACTAGGGCCTACGCACCGTATTTTGCGCTGATGTTTTTAACTGTAACAATAAAATATGTTTCCATCAGAGCTATCTAAAAATGTAAATATTTTAATAAGTAACGTTTATTTTACGAAAAACATACCAAAAAACTTGGTTAAAACAATATTTTCACTGTGAACTATTTCTTACTAGCCGTTGCCAACACATCGCTGCTCTCACTGTTTCTAATTCGTATTTAATACGAAATAAATATTACAAGTTATAGAAGATACTAAGTTGAAGTTTCATTTATTCAAAAATATAATACTTTTAAAGTTAATCAATGTTATATACTTGCTGTATACAAGCTATTAAAAAAGAAACAGGTTAACATATTACTCCTAGGATGATTTTTCAAAGGTTAGTTTCAAAAAATTCGAAGAAACAGTGAATGGACAATAAACGTGTAATGCGAGGATATCACTACCTTAATCGTAGACCAAGTACAAAAATACGGCGGATTCAGTCTATCTCGTGATTACCGTGGTCTGAAGAGCATATCATTAAACTTCAAAATTATTGCTACACATTTGCTATGAACTTCATGTTACGATATTTCCGTAAAATTATCATGGTTTATAAATACCCGTCACTTTTCGCTAAGAAGTTGTGCTCAAGTAAAGCATATATCGAACTTGGAGCCATTTGAACTATTCAAGGTTTACTGTAATAAGTTAAGTTTGGAGGATTAGTGACTAATAGTAAAAAGGTTTCAACAAAATGCTTATCCAGACGGGGTAATAATCGCTTTTTCTTTGGATAAAATGCAAAATTAAGAATAAAATTCTTTCTTTACACTGAATAAAATTGAAAACGTCAGTACACAGCCATAAGCAAAAATTGCAATAATTTCTTAAATTAACAGAAAATGAAGAAAATACGTGAAATCCGATAAATTTATTTAATAATATAAATTAATATATGCCTAATTAAAATGTATGTCGAGNTTAACAATAAGCTGTAAACTATTTGTCAAGACAAATAGGGAATCAGCAAACACAAAGTGAGTGGTCTGACAGGTGAGCAACACACAATACACACGGCGTGAGAATGAACGACACGCGATTGAAAAACGAATAGTGCTCACTGTACTTAAATATGCAAAGAGTCGTGCGCTGTGTGTGTGTGT